>JAVKPL010001109.1:0-15933 GCA_032173675.1 Gastrolobium villosum
GGCAATCTCATCTTGTATCACAGCCACAAACTCGCTACATAAAACAAGTACTTAACATCTAAATCATTTACTTCTACCACGAAAGTCAAGACCGTGTTTCTTATGTTATAGAGAAGTACTACTAAAATTCCTTGCACATGTTAGGCATAAAATCTTGGATTGGGCAACTATCAGACTTAGAGTTACCCTAAAAGTTTTCGCACTTAATTAATTTCACAAGGACTCACTAAACTGAAATGAGGTTAAGTTGTTCAAAATTTTCCACACTACACCTTCGTTTTAAAATACCCATCTAACAAAACATGAAACATACGAACACTTTATGAGCTAACAGGATAACTAACCGATGTGCGTCAAGAAAATTATGTATGTTTAATTCATGGGAATTTAGTACAAGGAATGACTAACGATTCTTACCACACAAAAGTCAAAGTCATTTTTCGCAGTCAAAATAACGATCATGAAGGAAGCATATATAGGTCAATCAATAACAACATAAGATGAAATCCCATTTTTAAGCAGCAAGGTTTCGTACACTATAATGTGAAAAAAATCTAAACTGACAAGTTAAACAGTCATCATGTAAAAGTCTATTATTATGAGCAAAGACAATGTACTATACGCAAGTCCAAATAGTACAAATCACACAAAGCAAGTAAATACATTAGAGCTATGATTACGAGTATTACTCGTACGAAGAGTAGAGGCATAGGGGTCAAGTCCTCTCTGTCCACACATCACTACCTATTTCACAGCTTCTTTTTCACTAATGGTGCCCAGTGCTAATTTACCACTATGAGATTTGTACGACTGTAGACCCCCGTGTTTAAACCTTAAATAGCTCCGACTCTACATTCTAAGGCAATAACTGGATCTACTTAAGTGAGTGACCTATGCCTAAATGAATATTCAGGTTTTCCTACTCAAACGGATTAACCCTCTCTACAAGTACGTAATATAACAGAGTTAGCAAAGATTAACAGTTTCTACTACCCAGTTTTATGCTAAAGTCACAGTATACAAGAGGTCATAATTCACAAGATAGGTAGGGATTACTGTCATTATCTAGAAATAGCTTATCATTAACCATGACTTAAAATATCACAAAGCTTTCACATCAAACACAAGCATATAAAGCTTCACTGATGGTTCACTGGAACAATGCTAATGATTCACCGTAAATTCAAGTAATAATTCACTATTCCACACTTAGCGTTCAGACACGTGTGTACCCTGTGATAACCATGATTATGCACACACAAATTGCGCGATAGTGAGTTGATCAGGCTCACTACCTAGCAAAAGGATGTGCACAGCCATGTTTAATATAGTGTACCACCAGTATCTTCGCACCGTCAATCCCGGTAATTCAACCAGTAACCCATTCACAACAAAGCTCAAACAGAATAATGTAGCAGTTAGCCGGTCAACCAAGCAACAATCATTCAACAAACAGCACACAATTCATCCAAAAACAAACACCATGAACCGGAACTGCTCTGATACCAATTAGTGTAACACCCACTCTTGTATGCATCCAAGAGGGTTGTTTGCTAAGTCGTATTAGAGTTGCAGCGGTATCGAACTCAATTAATTAAAAACTTATGAAATATATTTAATTAGAAAACTTGAAAAAAATCCAGATTTGTTTCTAAAAAAACGATATGAGAAAAGTGAGGTTGTTTATAGAAAATTTCATGGATAAAACCCTTTGCTGAATTTTCTACGCCTTTCAGAAAAGCTTGCTGTCTTATAAAATCTGTATAAAATCGAATTTAGATGTGATAAAAAATCTTCCAAGCTTCTGAAAAACTAGACATCCGGGGCATCGCGTACATATAAATTATGCGCGATTCGGAGGTGAATAGCCCCGCGGAAAAGGACACGTAAAACGCTTGTGAATTCTGTCCATTTTCTGGAACAGGCTGTAGGGTGAAGCTTATAAAAATTTGTACAGAATTCATATAGAGATGAAACCTGCACAGTTTGAAAGTACATACCCGGGGCTTCGCGTGCATATAAAATAATAGTAAATCGGAGTTCGTTTTCCCCTTGAAACATGACACGTAAAGTGGTTGTAAAACTGTTAAAAATCCAGCACTTAGTTAAAAATCCTCTTTGCAAAACGTTTTTCTGATTTTTCCAAAACAGCCGCTGATCATAACGGTTCAAGGTAAAATAGAGGTGATAAAGCCTACAGTCATCCAAGGGTACCAAAATATAACACATTACAGTCATCCAACAATCAAACAGTAACAGCAAAAATCCAAGCATCAGCAAGCAACAGCAAACTTCACCTCTTCAACAGCTTTTACGTCCTCCTGCCATTTTGGAAAATAGCAGCCCCGAAGGGGTGAGAAAAATCCCAGTAGTGTGGCAATAAAACCAGTAATATAACAATATCAACTAGGCACAAAATTATAAACAGTCACTTCAACACATCCTCGTTCCTTTTTCTTTTCCTTTTCATCATATTCATATATATTGCGTATATAACGCCTTTCCTTTGCGCTTTTAGCACCGTCGTGCGCGCACTTCCCAGTGGAATCAAATATACCCTTGGCACCTGAGCTCCATGTGGATTCCATCTGAGGGCCTATGCGGACTGATGCCAAGTGTCCCATACCCCGGTACCTTGGGGATGCCTATATGATGCTTGCTCAAACACATGGTCCTGTACATAACTATTCTAAAACAAGGCCTATATGATCATGATATATGCATGTCATGCTATGCTTTCACACACAAAGCGTAAAAATGCGGTATGAATGTAAGGTGCATGCATATATAACTTTCATATGCGTTATGCTGCCCCATAACGTCTTTACCTCATAATCATATAACCATCACGGCACATTTTTGGCAGTTTCCTTTCATTATAATGGAACATAATATTTTTACGGCATATGGAGCATCATGTCATAATTCTATACCAGTAGTCAATAGTCACATTAGGTCTCATCGCCTGACACTTACCTCGTGTCCATGCAATAAGCAACAGCACCAAAGTTCAGCTCACTATATAAGGGCTACGTGCACCTAAATATATATATATATATGTGACAAGTCAGAATAGGTTCCATATAAATCCTATAATTTCCAAATCGTTTCCATGATTCCCATTCTTGTATTTTATTTGATTTAGCAAACATTCAAGATTAATAGTTCACTGCATAACTTTTTATTCCAACCATTGCTAACAAGCAAAAATCTTCAAGGCTGCATACTTATACACCAATTCGGTTTTGCCCTCTAAATTAAGTGCCACACATTTTACAATCTAAATAACCAAGTTAATAACCGAGTTAACAATCTAAAGACCACCCATGATGCATACCCCAGCAATTAATTTCCCAAAGTCTCACACATTTAGAAACATGACAAGAGCGGTGTTTACATAATTCATTTTACTAAAGGTTACCCATCAAACGTTTTCCAAGTCCTCAACACACACACACAGCCTCGGTTATTAATAGATTGGGGCTCAAAATATTTCCTTTACCTACTCAGTTTGCGTTTCAACTAAGGAGCACTTTGTTCACATTGTAAACTTTGACATTAAGGTGCATAAAACAGAATCATAACCCTCCCCAAATGCACGTTCAAGACTCAGAGTTCGACTTACCTCCTTAAGTGTTTCAGAATCACTTCTGGGTCCTAAGTTGCAACAACGAGGGAATGAGCCGCTTCCTAATCCTCCTAATGCTTCACGGTTTAGAGTTACTGCAAGCAAGCCGAAAGTGTCTTTGTCCACCGAATGGGTGAGTAAGAGTAAGGTAAAGATGGACACCTTGCCTTGGTGATACTCGGCCAATCAAGGAAGAGAAGGGGAAAAATTAGACGTCAAGCGTTCAACTTACAGAGCTCAAGGCTGGAAGGGATGGAGGGTGAAATGAAGTTGTTCCTTTAGAGTTCTTCCCTAAAGAAAGCTCACGGTCCAAGGAAAGAAGAAGGTGCAAACATATACTAGGTGTTAATACAAAGTGTGGTTCACGGTTCAAATCAAGAGAGGGGATGAAAGAAGAGTTAATTTCTTGTGTTTCAGGGTACTTATAGTCAAGAGAAGTGGAATGAGAGGAATGGTACTGAGTGAGGATTAAAATCCCCATAGTATCAATATTACCATGTGCGCACTAAGTGAGGAGGCAAGGGGGGAATGGTGTGTTCCTTTATTGAACAATAAGAATATAAGCAAGAAGGTTGCTCCCACCAAGGCTGAGAGCGCTGGCCAGTCAACCAACAATTAAACTGATCTTTCACACTCAATGTGAAATGAAGACACAACAGAGCTGGCACTAACACTCAAAAGCTGATGACAAGACACAACAAAGACCAGCATTTGAGTATGCTCAATAAAGGTGGCGTGCAAGCAGCCCCAAAGGAAGACTTATGGAACAAGTATTCTCTGATGCATCAAAGTTGAAGGGCAGGTGCTGCACATGTAGTCACTCCACAACACTTCCTAGGGTGCAAGTACTATAAGGCTGGATTAGTCTTCCAAGTGACAAGTCAGAATTTTACTTTTGTTACCCATTATGCGCACACAGGGAGAAATGAGGAGAAGATGGCGTGACTAGGGGACCAACCTCAAACAGATTGCATGCCACAAGGCTGACATGGGATTGCCTAGAGACACAAGTTGTCAGCTTGTTTTCTGCCCAAAGTAGCACAAGAAAAGAGGATAAAGGTTGTCTAATGAGTTTTGCCAAAAGGAGCTTCCTGCCAAAAGGTGCGCAGGTTTGTGGGGATCAAAGTTAGCATTTTATTTGTGCAAGTGTGGTATGTGGGGCTGCGATGTGCCAAGCTATCATGGTGTGCCAAGCCTCATTCATGCGCACAAGGCTGTTTTGATGGTGATAGATGAGAGCATCTTGGGTCAACATGCAGCAGCTTTCCACTCACTGTCTACAAGAAGACAGCGCATGCATGCATGATTTGTGGGGCTGCAAAGTCAGAATCAAAGGCTGCTTGTTTGGCTGCAAATTGTCAGCAAAAAGAATCAAGGATTGCCATGCCTTATGCGCACAAGGCTGGTGTGGTTTGATGGTGATGGATGAGGATGGTTTAGGTCAAACATGGAGAACCTTTCCTTCTCCCAATGTCCTATGCGCACAAAGAGGGAAAGCTTTGATGGTGATGGATCAAACATGTAGTAATTTCTTTTTCTCACAATGTCCCATGCGCATAATGTTGGATGGTGACGGATGAGAGTTTGCAGCAGCTCTTACCTTACACAATGCAGCAAGGATGGCGTGGAAAGCAAGCAAGGACATCAACCAAGAACCAAGGGCAACTCATGTGCATTGGTTGAAGGCTTTGATGGTGAAAGGTGAGAGAAGCTTGGTCAAACATGCAGAACTTATGTCTCACACTGCCCAAGCGCTGCTGCCTTGAATAAGAGTGCAAGCAACAAAAATTCCCTCTACCCAATGCTCCATGCGCATGAGAGGTGAGGATGACATGTGAAGGGGAGCCTAGGGTGGATGTTTTTGTACTTTGTTAATTTTTCATATCATATTTCATAATAGAAAAATATTAATTTATAAATTATTTTTTTATTTAGTTAATAAAATAAAATTAAGGTTTAAAAAAAAAAAACGTGTCCCAGCGTGTCCGAAACGTGTCCCATGCGTTATGCCGAACGTTAACTGTGTGTCAGAAAAGGTTGACTGCGTGTCCGAAACATATATATCTATATATATGTCGGAGAGTTGACCGCGCAATTTTAATTATTAAATAAATTAAAATATATTTAATGTACATTAAATATGTATCATCATAATAAGATATTCCAATTTTTTAATAATTTTGAAATGGTATCTCGAGTAAAAAAACATATAAGATAAAATAATATTTCATTTGAATTTTTGACAAAGTGTCTAAGTGATAAATCATATAAACCACAGTGAGGTGAAAGTAAGGTTTTCCCTAAAATAATATGAATGTGTACCATGTTATTATTTTTCCAAGTAATCTTAAAATGTAATTAGTTTTTAGAACAAACTACTTTAATATAAACATCCTCATGAGGTCACTTTCCTCTTACATATTTTCTAACATACTTTCTCTAATACCTCCATCATTCTCATCCCTATTCACCCTCAATTCGGTCACCCTCAATCTAATATAAATTGATATACACTGTGTGTTAATGCATAATATAATGATTTATATAAATATAAATTATTATTATATATATATATATATATATCAGCGATTATAGTTTAGGAAATTATATTAATTAATTAATTATTAATTACACTATAAATGACAATCGTTGATTTCCGTCCATCAACGGCTAAGATGAGAAGTAAGACTTAAAAGTAATCTTATTAAATTAAATCAAAAAAATAAATCAGGTGAGTCATCTAATCAGCAATAAACACAGCGTTACGTTAATAGAGATTTGAAGGGTTTAGTGCAATGAGCAATGAATGCCTTTCCGTTTTTTCTCTTTTGAAATTTTAATGATACGATTATGTTTATGGAAGGTAATCTTATTAAATTAAAATCAAATCTCTAATTTAATTTATGATTGTGTTTTACAAATTGGGAAGATTATGATATGATAATATTTTTTGATTTGTAATTTTTGTCATTATTATCTGATAAACGGTTACAAAAATCATATATCTCTTGGTAATTAATCATTATGATAACGAAATCAATAAAAAGAAGAAAAAAAATAAAACATTAGAGGTTTAAATAGTGGACAAATGGATCAATATCGCCCTAATTAGACACTTTATGGGGCTTGGTCTCACCCCAGAAAAGCAGCTTAGCCAGTCAAGTTTCGCCTTATTTGGACAATTCCCAAGGGGCAAACTCGCCTTATTCACTCCAGCCTAATTTAGGCGAGACCCACTGCAATAGATTCGAAAAATGGTTCAAAACAATAATATTTTTTTAATTTTGCTATTAAAATAATAATTTTTTAATTTTTTTTCCAATAAAAATTTACCCAATTATTTGAAATGCGAACAACCAAACAGGAATTTTAAAAGTAATTAACACTTTTTACGTATCTTTGCATTTAATACGAAATTAACATTAGTAAAATATAAAAATATAAAATAATTAGGGCATGGACATAACCTCTGCACTTAAAACTTAATAATCCACAAGAATAATAAAAGGGCAATAAATGTCTTTCCGTTTTGCCTCTTTTGAAATTTTAATGATACGATTGTGTTTATGGAAGGAAATCTTAATAAATTAAAACCAAATCTCTAATTTGATTTATGATTGTGTTTTATAAATTGGGAAGATTATGATATGATAATATTTCCTGATTTTTAATTTTTATCATTATTATCTGATAAGCGGTTACAAAAATCATATATCTCTTGGTAATTAATCATTATGATAACGAAAGCAATAAAAAGGAAAAAAGTTTAAAATATTATTATTTTAATAAAAAATTACGAAAATGAAGAGGTTTAAATAGTGGACAACTGGATCAATATCGCCCTAATTAGACACTTTAGGAGACTTGGTCTCACCCCAAAAAAGCAGCTTAGCCAGTCAAGTTTTGCCTTTTTGGACAAGTTCCAGAGGGCAAACTCGCCTTATCCACTCCAGCCTAATTTATTAAGTGAGACCCAATGCAATAGATTCGAAAAATGGTTCAAAACAATAATAGTTTTTTAATTTTTCTATTAAAATAATAATATTTTAAATTTTTTCCCAATAAAAATTTACCCAATTATTTGAAATGCGAACAACTAAACAGGAATTTTAAAAGTAATTAACACTTTTTACATATCTTTGCATTTAATACGAAATTAACATTAGTAAAATATAAAAATATAAAATAATTAAAATAATGTAAAACAATTTTTATTATAAGATATTATTTATAATATAAGAATTTAAGTAATATTTTTATCACTTTTTTAATTCACAAGTCACACCTTCTTGTAACTTGAATCGCTTATAAAATTAATTTTTGTGACTTTCAATTAAAAATAATAACTTATGATTACCAAAAAAAAAAATAACTTATAGATATAATTTTCATATTTTTTGTTGAAATTAAAAGAATTTAGATAAGAAAGAAAGATGATAGAGAATAAAATGTAACATGATAGTGATTTATATGTATATATGTGTGTGTGAAAAATATTTCACCTTGTATTAATTGATTCACCTTTGAATGATTACGATTACATTTTTCTTATATATATGTATATATATATATATATATATATATATATATATATATATATATATATATTTGTGTGTGCGTGAAAAATATTTCTCAAGTAGTACTAGATATATTTATCTCCGTCCATCCAAAAACAACATCATTTTATTTATTTAATTCCTTGTATTAATTGATTCACCTTTGAATGATTATGATTCCCTTTTTATCTATCTTCCTTTATTATCATTGATCCATCTTTATGTGGTTATAATTTAGTAGGCAGAGATAAAGTTATCTCAAATAATTTGAGAAATGACAAGCATTATATATATATATATATATATATATATATATAATAATAATAATAATAATAATAATAATAATAATTTATATTTATATAAATCATTATATTATGCATTAACACACAATGTATATCAATCTATATTAGATTGAGGGTGAATAGGGATGAGAATGATGGAGGTATTAGAGAAAATATGTTAGAAAATATGTAAATGGAAAGTGACCTCATTGGGCTTTTTCACCCTTTTGCCACTCATTAATTATTTAATAACCATTTTGCCCCTTATTGCAAACTATCTACCAATCTACTCCTCTTTAACCGATTAAATGGTCAAATGAAGATTTAATCGATTATATCTTCAACTTAATCGATTAAATTTTCCTCTTTATCAGAAGAACAACCTTATGTATGAGAGATTTAATCGATTAAATAGAGATATTTAATCGACTAATTTTCAAGTCAACGATTTTTGCCTATTTTGACCATTTAATCGATTAAATTTTTGGCTTAATCGATTAAAGAGGGGCAGATTGGTATATTGTTCTGAGTAAGGGGCAAAATTGTTACTAAATAATTAATGAGGGGCAAAAGGGTGAAAAAGCCGACCTCATTGCCCCTAGAGTATGTCTATATTAAAGTAGTTTGTTCTAAAAACTAATTACATTTTAAGATTACTTGGAAAAATAATAACATGGTACACATTCATATTATTTTAGGGAAAAATTCCCTTTCACCTCAGTGTGGTTTATATGATTTATCACTTAGATACTTTGACAAAAATTCAAATGAAATATTTGATTTTATCTATTTTTTTACTCGAGATATTGTTACAAAATTATTAAAAAAATTGGAAAATCTTATTTTGATGATACATATTTAATGTACATTAAATATATTTTAATTTATTTAATTAATTTCTTTCAATGATATCATAGAAAAAGTAAATATTTTTCTATTGTTACTTAAGAAGACAAATTGGTAACTGATATATTTTATATATTTGTAATATATATATATATATATATATATATATATATTAATCGGGGAGATTTAAATTATCAAATCATCCTATATTTTATTTTTTTTATCATCTGCATATTCATGTTATATTTTATCTTTGATTTTATTTTAAAAATATGATTTTCGTATAATATATTTAAAATTATATAATTATAGCTTACCAAAAAAAATTATATAATTATATAAGGACTCGTATAATTGTTTTCACCTTCATTATCATAAAGAATTTAATATTTTTTACGTTGAACAATGTTTAATAATTTAATTTTTTTATGTTTACACACCATTCAACTACACTTGTCAATATGGCTATTTCACACTCCTAATTAAAAAAATTATATGATTTATTCACTTTCATTTTTTTAAATTATTATACTTGTAAATAATCTTGGGATACACCACCCGAAAAGCTAGTTCAAAGAGTGGGAGTGCCCAAGGTTTTATAAACTCCACATTAGTTGTTCATCCAACCAATGTGGGACTATATATCTCAACACGCCCCCTCACACGAGAACACATTGGGCTTAAAGAATGGATAATACAACAGGCCCATCCTACCTGTGCTAAGAGAGTCCACAAGAGAAAGTGGGGGACGGCGAGGCTCTGGTACCATGTAAAGAACTTTAGGATACACCACCCCAAAAGCTAGCTCAAAGGGTGGGAGTGCCCAAGGTCTTATAAACTCCACATTAGTTGTTCATCCAACCAATATGGGATTATATATCTCAACAATACTTGTCTTTATTTCGTGTAGGATTTTCCTCTCTATATAAATTAATTTTGAATTAACAATTTCAAAGATTTAATATTGTGTAATCAACTCAATCTTAGTTTGACATCCAAATAATTGAGTTTAACTTAGGTGACAAGGAAATCTCGTTCAAATAGAAACCAAATAAAGGATAGATAAAATTTCATGTTAGATGATAAAATAAAATAAAGCATATCAGAACACTTTCTTAATTTAACTTTCCTTTCTAAAATAGAAAAGTATAAAATATAACATTTTTTTTGTTTGAGGAATATGATGGAGATAAATTCATGGAACCTAACATTTGTGGTTTATTTGTATTAGATTTGTGGCGAGTTGCAGGTAATGATTTTGTCGTCATTGATAGGGATAGAAGAGAGATTACGAGAGGCGCGAAAGGGGAATTGGAGGAAGGAGTAGCAGGGACAGGGATAGGGATAGAGACAGGATGCTAATGGACTCCTCCTACATACATATACATGTTCATGCTCTAAGTCTAGCCTGGGCCAAATGGCCACCAAAAAGTACACTATACACCACCGCTCCACTCGTCATCATGCGGGCTTCTTGCCCGCTGCTCCGTGTCCACTAGTACATCCTGAAATAAATGCCCCGAGACGGGGTGAGATATACGGATATATCTCAGTAACCAAGAGGTTCTGGAGAAAACTCCACCCAATGGTTCACTTCGATGTATACAAATAACATAAAACAACATCACTGTTATAAAACGGGATAAAGCAAGGGATTTAGAGAAAGGGGGAATATATCAGAACAACTACGACATGCGGGATGGTAGCTACCAATACCACGCCATGTCCTCGGCTATACGCCTATGGGTACTACCCCTGGCGTGTTCATAGAACAACCCACCAAGGTACCCCTTCCAACCATATACACCCGAGACAACCTAGTGTGCTCCTATCCGGATAACACAAATATCTACTGGCTAGAGATCTGGTACATAAGTACCCACTGTGATAATGCACATGCATGCTCATGCTGTTCTACACTACTCATACACACTTCCTACCGTTGCCATCAACTAGCAAGGTGGAACACAAAAGGGGAACAAGCCCCAGTACCAAGAGGTTACCTTTCTTTTTCCTTTCACTGAGCTCCGCAGAACTCCACTTACAGCTTGATTCACTGGGAACGCCTACACAGAGGACCATTCCACACACTTAGAACTTTGAATCCTCTCATGAATCTCAACATATCCTGTGTAAACCACATCACTTACCTCAATCCACTTGATCCAGCACCAAGGGCAATCCACTGTTTCACTGTTCCAAGTTTATATCCACGTACGGCAACCTGTACAACCATGCACCGTCGTCAGTTTCAGTCCAAATACGTCAAAACGCGAAAAACGTCAGATTTCATCTCCCCTCCTATAGGCTTCGGCCAAAACAGTGTTATTTTGGGTTTTATTTTTCTAAATTTTCTTTCTCATTTTATTTCACTTACTTAGGTTACCCAAAGGCTAGTTCAATCGCCGTTTTTCGGTTTTACGACTTTTTCGCAACGTTTTGCGAATTATTACACTTTAGGCACATTTTGCCACTTTCAACACTTATCATTTTTACATTGATTCTTCCACATGCCAATCACCACACAACCCATCTAATGACTTTTCCATCACACAACACAACACCAAAGTGTTCTAAAACATCAATTTGCTCAATTGTACATAAATGGCCTAATCTTGGTTAGTCCAAACCAAGCATTTCCACTCAATTCCTATGGCCCACAACTCACATAATCACTTCCTAACATCATATAATCACACTACAATTCACTATACCACACATTAACACAAAACTCAAAATTCCATTTCATGAACCCATTTTTTTTTCTAAGTTAAAAATCCATTTTTTTCGCTTAAAATTTTCATTGCATTTCTAGCATTAATACATCATTCTAAGACATTTTCATCTAATAGACATTTTCCATTTGAGCTCTCTAACACCACATATCACAAAATCCCTCTTTAGGGTCCATAATCCAAATTCAAAAATCAACCAATGAAATTTTGAAATAACTTACCCAATTGCAAGGTATATGGCTCCTCCTAAGCATACTCCACCATTGGAGCATGAAAAAGCTTCATGAACACACTTTCTCCCAAAATTTCGGATCTGAGTTTGGTGCAGGTCTCCCTAAATACGCGGTTTCAAGGCTCAATAGTGGTACCAATGGGTTAAGAAGGTGTTTTCCATCAAGATTCAAGACAAGAATCGTTGAATTCGGTGGAGAAATGGCCAAGTTATGGTCAAAGGAAATTTTGCATCAAAAATGGTGGGGAGGGGCTGCATGTGCGTTTTTTAGAGAGAGAAGAAAAGGAGAGGATGATGAAGAGTGAAGGTGGTGAGGTGGCTAAGTGAAACTTAAGTGGGCGGGTCCCACGCGATTTAAAACTCATCCGAATTTCTCTCCGATTTCACTAAAATTTCATAAATTCAAAACTTATTTAGAAACTATAATTTTTAACATTGACCATTGTCCCTTAATTATACTTTATCAGATGAATCCGGAGTTTTCCGGTAATTCGGAGAAAACACTATTTTAAGCTATTGCGCGCGCCATTGGCACGCTTCCACAAACTGACTTAAATTCATCAAATATTATCAGAAATCATATTTCTTATTCCTATGGACCATTTAAAATTCATATTTGAAACCTAGAGCTCAAAATTCCACTGGCACGTTTTACGGTGCAACCTGACTGCGGTATTTTTACCCGCGAAAAACACTATTCACTGATTTTTTTGAAACTTGCCTATCCACTCAATTTTTCGTTCTGAATCCATTTCCAGGCTTATTTTTATCATCTGAGACCTTCTGCTCAATTTTTATCTTCCTAGGGTGGCGTGTTGCTAATTACCGTTTTGCCCTTTCTTTGTATTTCGGCCTATCCTTTGGGATTTTCACTAATCCTTCACTTAATTTCTCACTTAACACTTTAATTACGCATTTTAGAATTGTGAGGTGTTATAAGATTGAATTTTTGGTTCTGCCCCAATTGAATTTCGGAGGAGTGATGAGCTGGGTATTGCATCACTATGCTGAGTTTGAGTTATGGGCTGACAAACTGTTGATACTTGATGTTGTGATAAAAAATCTGCCCAATCGATGACATCTTCGTTGAATTTCTTTTCAACAAGACAAAGACACTGGGGATGAGAGGCTTCAAAATATGGGATCCGGGTGGAAGCTTCTTTCACGCTACCCATCCTTCTTTCACCTTGAGGACAAGGTGAATTTTGAAGGGGGAGTATTGATGGGCTATGACTAGTGGGCCCAAATTCAGCAATGCAAAGGAGGCCATAGTTAGTTAATGAATTAGCTAATTTGTTAGGGAAACTATTCTAGAATATTCTAGTAAGTAGGATAAAATGTGAGTGAGGATGTGTAGTGAGATATTCATGTATAGAGAATATTGGAGTGGGGTTTTGGGGAAAAGATCTCTTGGGATCTCTTTGGCCTAGGTATTTGGCTTGAGAGTGAGTGAGGTCTTTTAGTGTTAATTTTCTGCATTTCATCTTGTAAGGAGCTTGGCTCCATTTAATTTTCTGCAATTTCAGATTTATAAAAATAGGTTCCATCACATACAGATTCCTCCTGGGTACTCTTCTCAGCTTTCTTCTCTCCCTTCCAATGTTGTCCGCCGCCATCACAAATCCTTGTATGGTCTTTGTCAGGCTTCGCAACAGTGGTTTGCTAAATTCTCTTCTACCTTGTTACAACTTGGATCTCTTTAATCATAATCTGATCATTCTTTGTTTGTTCGTTCTACAAATACTTCTTTCACTGTTGTTTTAGTCTACGTGGATGACATAATTGTTGCTTCTAACAATTCCACCAAGATGCAGCTACTTACTACAATATTAAATAGTAAATTCCGGTTAAAAAATCTTGGATGTTTAAAATATTTTCTTGGTTTTCAAGTTACTGGCAGTGTCAAAGGATTTTTTGTTTGTCAGCGCCAATATGCCTTGCAAGTTCTCAAAGACTCCGATAACTTATGCTGCAAACCTCGAAGAACTCCCATGGATCTTGGTCGTAAACTTTCCTCCATGGCTGATGACCTGCTTTCTGATCCTTCTCTATATCGAAGGCTTATTGGTCGTCTGTTTTATCTAACCATCACAAGGCCTGACCACTCCTATGCTGTCAATCATCTCAGTCAATTTATGGCTTCTCCTCGTGTTCCCCATCTTTAGGCTACCCATAGGCTGCTTGGCCATGTGAAGCATACTATTGGACAGGGTCTCTTTTTCTTCAACATCACTTATTCAATTTATTGCTTTTGTGACTCTCATTGGGTTGCTTGTCTCGGTAGCTTTCGTTCAATTTCAAGTTTTTGTAGTTTTATTGGCGATTCTCTCATTTCTTGGAAGTCTAAGAAACAAACCACTGAGTCCCAATCATCCACAGAGGTAGAGGCAGTGTATCGTTCAATGGCAAATGTTACTTGTGAATTATTGTGGCTGTTTTCTCTATTTCGGGATCTTCATGTTTTGCACCCAGGTCCAACACATCATTTTTGTGATAATCAATCTGCTCTTTATCTTGCTGCTAACCCGGTTTTCCACGAACGTATAAAGCACATTGAGATCGACTGTCATCTTGTCCATGAGCACATCCTTAAAGGCCACTTGAAGACATTTCCAGTCCCTTCTTCCAAGCAACTTGCTGATCTTTTCACCATGCCCCTTCTGCCTTCTAAATTCTCAGTTTTATTGTCCAAGAGGGGGGGTTATTAGTATATGAATATTTTTCATTTTATATGTTCTGATTGTATTTGTTATTCTGTCAACACAAGTGTGCATTCTGTTAGCACAAATATGTATTCTGTTAGTGGTGTCACTTTTAGTATTTTCTGTTAGCTTCCTTTTTGCTGATATAATCAGATTTTTTTTGTATCTTCTTCTCAATGAATGAAAATATGGCTATTTAGTTTTCCTGCTTCTCTGTAACTAATATGTCACCCTATTGAGTATGGTTATAAGGCAATTTATTGGGCGGACCTTCTAAACCGTGTAATTAGTTTAGAACATAGATGATACTATAAGTATTCATTTTAGTAAAACACTTATAATTCAATATTTACCATTTTCTTTCATAATATATCCTCTCTTGGTAATTAAGATAAGAGTATGTTTTTTTCTTTTATTTTTCCTAAACATACTCTTAACTTTTGCATGTAGACTAAAATATTTGAAAAGAAACATTTGTAGAATAATGGTATTATTTCTTAGGCCTAATCCATAAAAACTACGGATATGTAGAACTTGTGTATTTTGCTTTATTTTATGTTTTTTAAGATATTTCAATCGGTTTATTGTTTCCAAATTAATGTGGAGGCGAATGTCGGAATTAATGCTTTAAATCCCTCACAAAGACGGTAATAGAAAGGATCGAATACGTACTCTTACTCACATCTACTTAATTCCCTGACACCAACTGAACTACTATCATGCTTTCTATCCCGTTCTATAATTCGTTTCAGATTGTGGATGGAGCTAAATAATAACTTTTGTTACTCATCCTCTGTATATCAAATGTGTTTGTGGAGAACGAGAAACCGCGATGAGGCCGACCACTACTTCGTCTCTTTCAACCCAAGTTTCCACCTTCATCGACCTAAAATAAAAAAAGGAGCTTTACAAATAAAATTACAAGTTGTTTGATGGTTATATAAATTTTTTAA
>JAVKPL010001110.1:0-16012 GCA_032173675.1 Gastrolobium villosum
GATGGCCAGACGGAACGCACCATTCAAGCATTAGAGGACATGTTACGAGCTTGTGTTTTGGAGTTAGGAGGCAGCTGGGATAGTTATCTTTCTTTGATTGAGTTCGCTTACAACAACAGTTACCACTCCAGCATTCAGATGGCACCGTATGAAGCTTTGTATGGGAGAAAATGCAGATCCCCTTTATGTTGGACTGAAGTGGGCGAGCGAAGTATGTTAGGACCCGATCTAATTCAAGAAACATCCGAACAAGTAAAGAAGATTCGGGAGAATATGCAGCGGGCTCAGGCCAGACAGAAGAGTTATTACGACAAGCGTCATAAGCCTCTATCTTTCGAAGTCGGAGACCATGTGTTCTTGAGAATCACTCCTACATCGGGACTCGGAAGGAGAATGGGAGTTAAGAAGTTAAGTCCACGGTACTTAGGACCGTATCTAATTATGGACCGGATTGGAGAGTCTGCATATCGGTTGGCTTTACCACCCAATCTGTCAGGAATTCACAATGTATTTCATGTGTCACAGCTACGGCGGTATCTCTCTGATCCATCTCACGTGTTACATCCCGAAGAAGTGGAACTAAAGGAAGATCTGACGTATCAAGTGCAACCATTCCAAATTCTTGAAAGATCCGTCAAGCGACTCCGTTCTAAAGAAATTCCTTTGGTAAAAGTATTATGGAACAACAGATTAACATCCCGTATAATTAGTAAAATACCTAAGTACTATATGCTTGGGGTACATGTGTAGAATTCGGATGTATGGTTTATGTGTAATGATTTGTGAATTGTTTGATCTTTATTTCTTGGATAAGACTAAGGTAGTTAATTAAATTAAATCATAGGAAGTTACATATGTAGGCATGTGAACTTGATCTTATGAGTAATGTGAGTGTGTGCTAGAAGGCATTAGTGTTTGGATGTGGGCTTGAGTGTGTATAGACTTGTTGCTTTTGGATTTGGGTGTTTGGATCCTTTGTGTGTGTGTGGCCAATGGCCCAAGGATGACTCTTGGACCAAGCCAATTCAGCCCAAAATTGTAACCATTCTTATTTTCCCCTAAGCCTTGCCCATTTAGGGTGTCTTGTGCATCAAGAAACAACCACTTGGCTTAATGTTTTTTCCCTCATTTTTGCGCACAAGTAAGGATGATTTAGAACCTTGAAATCTGCCTAATTCCTTCATGTTTGACCGCCACCTCACCTTGATTATACACACTTGATTTTAATTTTATTGCATGGTGGACACATGTGCAATTTAGCATGTTTTTAGGCTGCATACTCATCCATTTAGGCGCACATGGGAGGGACCTTTGTGCAGATTTCTTGTGTCACCAAATTGCCTAACTTGTTGACTTGGAGAACCCTCTTACACTTCCATCATTAGACTGCATTGTGCAGATTTTGTTGCAAGCTTTTGCAGCCATCATGAGTCAAACCTCCTCCTCCTTCCACATGCATCATTAGTGAGATTTTGGGACTGCATTCTCATCATTTTTGCGCAGAGGTCAGCTCCATAAATCTGAATCCTTGGCTGCCACAAAGCCCTCTAGCTTGTGGACTTAGTGAACCTCCCTCACCCCTCACCTTGTGCGCATAGGTTGACTATTTATGCAGAAATTTTCTGCACAAGGACAGCCCTATTTGAGTGTGTGGACTGTCACAAATCTGCACCTCTTTACCACCTCATCATTGCGCACCAAGGCTGCTTCTTTGCAGATTTTTGGGCTGCCATTTGATTGCTTACTTGTTGACTTAGCTAAGCACTTGCATGTGCACTTGACACTTTCCTTTCCACTCCCCTAGGTGCGCAAATCTTGGTCTTTTATGCAGAAAATTTCTCTGATTTGGACAGCCCTCAAAGCTGAACAAATCTCCCCTCACTCCTTGCATGTAAGTAGAGTAATTTAGAAGCCAACACCTTGCTTGTACAGCCCTTGTATGCAGCCCCACTCCCTCAAGTAATCAGATTTTTCCATGATGATAAATCATAGCAACTCCTCTCCCCTCTCCCTTTAAATTTGCGCACAAGAGGGGCTGCCCCCATTCACTTGTGCAGCAAATTCTCCTCCTCCTCCTCACTCCCTCTAGCCACACCAACAAGCCACTTTGGAGAAAGAAAGACTTTGCTTAAGACAACTCACACTCCCTCACTATCCAGCCTTGTCTTCAACCTTGAAACTGTCCAAGCTTGCTCATCATCACCTTGCTTGCGCATAGGACCTCCTAGGAAGAGAGGACTTGTTGTGAAGTAGAGCTAGAAGGGTGTGGTGAAGTGTGTGCTACAAGAGGTAGGCCTTGAACCTTGAATCCTTTCTTAGTGTAGCCATGTATGAATGCTTGAATGTATTCTTGTAATTGTGTTACTTTGGATCCTTGGTTGAGCATGATAAAAGTGTAAGAATGGAGTCACTTCATGATGAATTGTATGCATAAAAATCTTATGGTTATGTTTGAGCTTAGGCCACTAATTCTTGTATGATTAGGCCACTGTTTTAAAGAGAAATGTGCCACTGTTTCCTTATGTAAATGCCACTGTTTTGAAGATGTATGCCACTGTTTCGGTTCATCAATATCACCATTATATGTCACTGTTTTATGTACACAAATGCCACTGTTTTATGTACATAAATGCCACTGTTTCTGCACATTTTATGCCACTGTTTCTGCACTTAAAAGCCACTGTTTCTGCACATTTTAAGCCACTGTTTCTGCACATTTTATGCCACTGTTTCTGCACCTAAAAGCCACTGTTTCTGCACATTACATGCCACTGTTTCTGCACATGTATGTCACTGTTTTAGTGCCCTTAAGCCACTGTTTTCATGCATGTAATACCACTGTTTTTACTCATAAAATGCCACTGTTTCCATGCTTAAAATGCCACTGTTTTAGTCATGAAATGCCACTGTTTCCATGCTTAAAATGCCACTGTTTTAGTCATGAAATGCCACTGTTTCCATGCTTAAAATGCCACTGTTTTTATGCATAAAAGGCCACTGTTTTAAGTCATCATATGCCACTGTTTTATGCATAATGTACCACTGTTTAAGTCATTCCATGCCACTGTTTTATACATAAAAATGCCACTGTTTTACTCCTCAAAGGCCACTGTTTGTATGTATAAAATGCCACTGTTTTGGAAGTTCAAAGTGCCACTGTTTCTGTTTTAAAAATGCCACTGTTTCTGTTTTAAAAACGCCACTGTTTCTGTTTTGAAAACGTTTAAAACGTCACTGTTTTGGCTGCTGTAAACACTGCTGTATGCTCACTGTTTTGCTACTGTATGCTCACTGTTTTGCTGCTGTATGTTCACTGTTTTGGCTGCTGTAAACACTGCTGTATGCTCACTGTTTTGCTGCTGTATGCTCACTGTTTTGCTGCTGTATGTCCACTGTTTTGGCTGCTGTAAACACTGCTGTATGCTCACTGTTTTGCTGCTGTATGCTCACTGTTTTGCTGCTGTATGTTCACTGTTTTGCTGCTGTAAATGCTCACTGTTTTGGCTGCTGTAAGCCACTGCTGTATGCTCTCTGTTCTGCTGTAAATAGCCACTGTAAATGATTAGTTTTAATTGATTTAGGTGCGCTTAAGAAGTGAGAATATTTCGCTGCCGTTGGTAATATTTAAGGGAAGCTAAGGTAAGTGTCAGGCGATGATGCCTAATGTAACTATTGACTACTGGTATAGAATTGTAACATGATGCTCCATATGCCGTAAAAATATTATGTTCCATTATAATGAAAGGAAACTGCCAAATATGTGATTATGAGGTAAAGACGTTATGTGGCAGCATAACGCATATGAAAGGTATATAAGCATGCATCTTACATTATACCGCATTTTTACGCTTTGTGTGTGAAAGCATAGCATGTCATGCATGTAACAAGATCATATAGGCCTTGTTTTAGAGTAGTTATGTACAGGACCATGTGTTTGAGCAAGCATCATATAGGCATCCCCAAGGTACCGGGGTATGGGACACTTGGCATCAGTCCGCATAGGCCCACAGATGGAATCCACATGGAGCTCAGGTGCCAAGGGATAATTGATTCCACTGTGAAGTGCGCGCACGACGGTGCTAAAAGCGCAAAGGAAAGGCGTTATATACGCAATATATGAATATGATAAAAAGGAAAAGGAACAAGTATATGTTGAAGTGACTGTTTATGATTTTGTGCCTAGTTAATACTGTTATATTACTGGTTTTATTGCCACACTACTGGGATTATTCTCACCCCTTCGGGGCTGCTATTTTTCCAAAATGGCAGGAGGACGCAAGAGCATTTGAAGGAGTATTATTTTGCTGTTGATTGCTGATGCTTGGATTATCAGTGTTGCTGTTTGTTTAAATGGATGACTGTAATGATTAATGTTTTGGAACTATTTTGGATGACTGTAGTCTTTATCATGATTATGTTAATATTGAACTTTGTGAACAATGACTAATTCAGAAAACCTTTATGAAAAGAATTTATGTGTTGAAAATTTTTATACGGATCTGTATGCTGCTTTGTTAGCTCATGTGACGTAACGACTCTAATTCCGCTTAGCAAACGACTCTCTTGGATGAATACAAGGGAGGGCGTTACAGCCCTGGAGGTTTCTCCACCCCATGGCTCACTCAATGTGCAAATATAACATCATACAATATGCAAGCAATGCAATATCACCCACCAACTGGAGACAACCCAAGAACATCCACTCATGGATTCATGTTCAAGGACTCCATCATATAACTCCCGAGACAGTCCTGGCGCCTCTCCCATGGTTGAGAAGACTCCATGGCAATACCCAACCGGAACTCCTTGAGCCCTATCCGGCGGACGTCCCCCGCTTGGATCATCCTGATGTCGCTCCCAGAGTCAACACCATGGCATTCCAACTGGCATTCTCCCGTAGGATGAACCCAGCGGATGTCCAAACCAACACACGTCAACTGGCCAGTGACCAAACAATTTTCATAAAATCCAAGCAATATGCATACAAGCACACAATCACACAATGCCATAATCACATAATCCAACCACAACCTTCCACTAGGTGTGGTGGAGCACACAAGGGCTAAACCCCAGTTCCAAAGGTTACCTCACACCGAGCCCATGCTCCAAACGTAAGCTCCAAGCTTACCCGCTTCCAAAGCGTCCAAAAGAGGCAACCTAGATAATCCACAACATGATTATCAAATCATTTACAATTCAATCATTTATCTCAAGTACTCATTCATTTAACTTTAATCTCTTTTATAACTCAAATTACCATATACATCATGAATCACACATTCTTTCTTCTCATTCCACTATACCACACTATACCATTATCCAATTAAACATCATTTTACATCATACCACATCAAATTCACAACCTTTACATCATTTTTTCCTCCAAACCCCTCTATGGTTCGAATTCCTCAAAGATTGGTTCTACAAGGTTTTTAATTCCATTTTAACACACGCACTAATCATATAATCATATTATCAATCTATTCCAATGGTCCATCATTCAATTATCCAATTACACCACATACAAATTTTCATGAAATCTTCACAAATTTTCCTAAGTTAAAATCCAACTTTTTCACCAAAATTTATCATAGCATTTCTAGCTTTCATGCATCATTCTAAGGCATTTTCATCTAATAGCATTTTTCCATTTAGGCTCTCTATCATCACACATCTAGAATCAAAGATTCAAAGCATAATTTCTAGATCTACAAAATCAACCACAAAAGTACCACAAATATACTCACCATCTAGTGTAGGAACACCACCAAGGCTCCATCAATCCAAAAGAGATCCAAAACACCCAAAAACTCCAAGAACACCTAAGGGTTCGAATCTGTCCTTGCCCAAAACGCAGCAATGGAGATGATTTCATGGCTTGTAAGTGTTACCAATGGATTTAGAAGGTTGTTTACAATAGATTTCAACACCAACATCAAGCGATTTGGTGAAGAATAGAGAAAATGGTGAAAAGGAGAAGAATGGGTGTTTTGGTTCCATTTGCAGGGGGGTGCGCGAAGAAGAAGAGAAAAAGGAAGGAAAGAGAAGGAGAAAAGGGTGGGAGGCTAAGTGACTTCGGTCACACGGGTCCCACACGCGATCTAACTTTAACTCCGATAAAAATTATGATCACAATTTCTTAATCTACATATTTTTCCAGTCCATATCATATTTTTCTTTCCTCAAAATACTCATAAAATTTCACACTTATCGGTACACTCGTACCGCAGTATTTAACACTTAAAAATCACTATTCATCAATTTTTCCCAAATTTGCCTATTCACTCAATTTTCCGTCCTGATTCCATTTCCAGCATTATTTTTGTCATATTAAATCTCTAACTCCATTTTTCATGCCTGGGTTTACGTTCTTGGCAAATTACCATTTTGCCCATTTTGGCCCTAATTCACGGATTTTCACTAATCCTTCCCTCTTAAACCCATATTTTATCACATAAATTCACATTTAATTTTCCGAGGTGTTATAATTACTATGCAGTAAAAATGACAGATGACAGCTTTTAGGACCCAAAATAAGTGAGGTAACTTACTCCTAACACCTTGATAATTCTAATACCAATGTACCATTTTACCTCATTCACCAATTGTGTTGCCATTTACATATCATATGGCCCATTTTACATCATAAGTGTTCAATGCCTCAAAATACAATGTGTGTGGCCATGGACAAGTCCCATGCTCACCAAAATACTAATAGAAACTAAAGGCATAAATATACATCAATTTTAAAGGGCTTAACATAAAGTCATGAACATACAAGAGCATGGCAATATCAACATGCAACAAGTTCATGACCTAAGTCCTAAAATACTAAACACCATGCTATGTGTATCCAATGGAATCCTCCAACACACTATGCCCTCCATAAGCACCTCATGCTCCACTCCTCCAGGCTCAACCTAACCTGAAATGATTGCCCCAAACACGGGGTGAGATATATAAATATATCTCAGTAAACCAAGGGTACTAGAGGATCACTCCACCCCATGGCTCACTCAATGCGCAACATATAACAAAGTATGAAATGCATGACATACAATATCACAACAACTGGGCACAATCCAACAACATCCACAGCTGGATTACGTTCAAGGACCTCATCATATAACTCCCGAAATCTTCCTGGTGCCTCTCCCATGGTTGAGACGACCTCATGGCAAAACCCAACTGGAACTCCTCATGAGCCTTATCCAGTGGAAGTCCCACGTTTGGATCATCCTGGTACCGCTCCTAGAGTCGGTCCCACGGAAAAACCCGACTGGAATCCCCAGCGGAATTATCCAGCGGAAGTCCAAACCAACACAAATCTAATGGCCAGAGATCAAATAATTCACACACAACATGCTCCAAGCATGTCACATAATCAAGCAATAATGCATGAAAATACATAATCACACAATGTCCAATGACACAAAATCCAACCATAACCTTCCACTAGGTGTGGTGGAGCACACAAGGGACTAAACCCAAGTTCCAAAGGTTTACCTCAACTCCCACGCCAATGCTCCATACGTAAGCTCCAAGCTTAATCCGCTTCCATAGCGTCCGTGAGAGGCGACCTGAATGATCAACAATCATGATCATCAATCAATTCCAAGACAATAATTCAATTTCAAACTACTCATACTCAAACTCATTCACTTAGGCCAAAGGGTTATTTACACTTATGGTTCCTTATACATCATCATAGGACAATTTACCACATACTCAATCCATTCAACATTCTTCCAATTCCCCAACATCATACCAACCTATTATCCATTTAAACACCACTTACAAACATACAACCCCAATTATACCATTTTTATATCATCAAACCAACCATAACCTCAATAGGTCGAATTGCTCATGCCCATCAATCTAGGGGTATTCAATCCCATTCAACACTCATACTCATCATATAATCATATTACCACATCATACAACAACTCTCCACACAATCCTCACACAATTCAACTTCACCATTTCATGACCTTCAAATTTTCTAAGTTATAAAATCCACATTTTTCCTCAATAATTTTTATTGCATTTATAGCTAATACACATTATTCTAAGACACATTCATGTACAAACTTTTCCCAATTGAGCTCTCTAATCACACCAATCAACAAAATCCCACTTAGGGTTCATAAATCAAATCCACAAATTAAGTCATTCAAATGGTGAAGAAGCTTACCCAAATTCATGGCATAAGGCTCCACCACAACATATCCAACCATTGGAGCTCCAAACAACTCCATGAACACAAATCTACAACACTTGGCCGCGGGTTTGGGGAGTTTTTTTCTCAAAATGTGGTGGGTTTCATGGCTTAATACTACTACCAATGGCTTTAGAAGGTGATTTGCATCAAGTTTCAAGCCAAAGATCACTTGATTTGGTGGAGAAATGAGCAAGTTACAAGAAAAGGGAGTTTTGAGTTCTTGGCCATGGAGGGAGGGCTGAACCGCGTGAAGAAGAGAGGAGAAGGAGAGAGAAAGTGAGGAAAAAAGGTGAGTTTGACTCACTTATGCCACAGGTGGGTCCCACACGCGATTTAACTTTAATCCATCACCTAATTCTGATCACAAATTCATAATCTACATATTTTTCTGGTTCATGACATATTTTTGTTTCCTAAGGTACTCATAAAAATTTCACTCTTAACGATACACTTATACTGCAGTATTTTTACACCGGGAAAATCATTATTCATCAAAATTCTCAAAACTTGCCTATTTACTCAATTTTTCGTCCTGAATCCATTTCTGGCATTATTTTTATCATTTGAGTTCTCTTACTCCATTTTTCATGCTTCGATTTATGTTTTTGGCAATTTACCATTTTGCCCTTGGTACACATTTTGACCTCAATTTCAGGATTTTCGCTCATCCTTCCCTTTTAACCCACATTATATTATATAAATTCATACTCAATTTTTCGTCCTGAATCCATTTCTGGCATTATTTTTATCATTTGAGTTCTCCTACTCCATTTTTCATGCTTCGATTACGTTTTTGGCAATTTACCATTTTCCCTTGGTACACATTTTGACCTCAATTTCAGGATTTTCGCTAATCCTTCCCTTTTAACCCACATTATATTATATAAATTCATATTCAATTTTACGAGGTGTTATAATATCAATCTTATCATATTGCTAATGAATCAAATATTGGGCCCTCAATATTTCAAAGTGGCCCAGAATTCACCTGGTAACCATCTATAAATGAGGGGTTAAGTCAACCACTTAAACAATCTCAACTCCACACTCTTTTAGATGTCTCTATGAACACACCACACGCCTTTGACTATACGCTATTATTGTAACAGCCCGTTGTACACCAGTATTGTTAACATTAATTATGATATTAAGCGCAGTTACAATCACAGTAATTGAGTTAATTAAATTACGGGCAACTTTTTTTCTTTTAACACTTCCCTTTTACTACACATCAACCTTTTCCGTAATCAATTAAAACAACACCATAATTGTAAATGCAAGTTCGCAGAATCATTCAATTTACTAATGTCTCTAATCTTTCTTTTTACTCAACTCATTTAAACTCATCATGTTACTCTCACATCTTACCATGTTGTAGTCTTATACATTAGCTACGCGTGGTTTCAAACCGCGCACCATTCGGAGTTCTACAGACTAAGTTAGGCCCTTTTTTTAGTCTAGAAAAAACCATATTTTTCAAATCTTACACTGTGGTAATCGATTACCAGGGGGTGGTAATCGATTACCCAAAGTACCAAAATGAGGCAGTAGCTCAATTTCGGTCCCCTGTTCTCTGGTAATCGATTACCAAGCATTGGTAATCGATTACTGCACTAGGTAATCGATTACCTGGTCCACAGATGCAAAATTTTCGCCCCCTGTTGCATGGTAATCGATTACCAGGGCATGGTAATCGATTACTATGCAGCAAAAGTGACAGATGACAGCTTTTAAGGTCCAAAATGAGTGATGTAATCCATTCCTAACACCTTAATACTCCACATAAACCTTACACATACCCTAATGTAGGCTCTAGGCCCTTCCATCATGCATTTTCATTATAGAATGCATCCTTTACAAAAGTCCTTAAGATAATGGCCATTTTACATCATGAATGGTCCATTTACAACATAAGTGTTTCAAGGCCTCAAATACAATATACGTGGCTATGGACAAGTCTCATGCTCACTCAAAATATACAATTAATCCAAGGCATAAATACAAAGCAATAACTAAGACTTAGAACATAATCATGAACACTACAAAAGCATGGAAATCACATCATGCAATATGTTCATGACCTAAGTCTCAAAACACTATACAACATGATATGTGCACTCAATAGACTCCTCCAAAATGTCATGCTAGCCCAATGCACCACATGCAACCGCCATCCACTAAGTGGGCTTCTTGCCCGAAGCTCCTCCCAGCTCATAATGCCCTGAAATGATGTCCCCAAACGCGGGGTGAGATATACAAATATATCTAAGTAAACCAAGGGTACTAGAGGCTTTCTCCACCCCATGGCTCACTCAATGTGCAAATATAACATTATACAATATGCATGACACACAATATTACCAACAACTGGGGACAGCCCGAGAACATCCGCATTAGGATTACGTTCAAGGACCCCATCATATAACTCCCGGGAACCTTCCTGGTGCCTCTCCCATGGATGAGACGACCCCATGGAAAAACCCAACTGGAACTCCTCATGAGCCCTATCCAGCGGAAGTCCCTCGTTCGGATCATCCTGGTGCCGCTCCCAGAGTCGGCCCCACGGCAAAACCCGACTGGAATTCCCAGCGGAATTATCCAGCGGATGTCCAAACCAACACACGTCTACTGGCCAACGACCAAACAATTTCACACATAACAAGCAATAAAGCATGAAAGCACATAATCACACAATGCTATAAACACAAAATCCCAACCACAACCTTCCACTAGGTGTGGTGGAGCACACAAGGGATTAAACCCCAGTTCCAAGGGTTTTCCTCAACACCGAAAGTCTCGTTCCACGCGTACACTGCAAATCAATCTTCCACAATCACGTCCGTGTGAGGCACCCTACAATGATCAACATCATGATCAACACTTTTCCACCTTACACAAAACCTCAAATTCATGACATTTCACTAATTTTTTCTAAGTTAAAAATCCCACTTTTTCACCTAATTTTTTCATGGCATTTCTAGCTCACACACATCATTCTAAGGCATTTTCATCTAATAGCATTTTTCCATTTGGGCTCTCCATCATCACACATCTAAGATTAAAGACTTAGAGTTCATATTTCTAGATCTACAAAATCAACCGTAAAAATACTACAAATATACTCACAATCGATGATTGACACTCCTCCAAGGTTCACCCAAGCAAAGAGAAGTCCAATGGCTCCAAGAACACTCAAAACCCCAATAATTTCGGATCTGACTTTGCCCAATAACGCCCCAAAGAGATGATTTCAAGGCTTGGGAGTATCACCAATGGCTATAGAAGGTGATTTACGATAAATTTCAACACCAAAATCAAGGGATTTGGTTGAGTATAGCTCAAATGGTGGAGGAAGAGAGAAATGGGTTTGTTTTCATGAAAGGGGAAGGAACTCACGGGAAAGAAGAAGAAAAAGAAGAGAGAGCGTGGGGGGAGTGATGTGGACCAAGTGGATTTTGGTCCCGCGGGTCCCACACGCGATTTAACTTTAATCCAATCACTAATTCTGATCACAGATTCTTAATCTACTTATTTTTTTGGTTCATGACATATTTTTATTTCCTAAAAATATTGATAAAAATTTCACACTTATCGGTACACTCATACCGCAGTATTTTACACTAAAAATCATTATTCATCAATTTTTCATGAATTTGCCTATTCACTCAATTTTTCGCCCTGAGTCCGTTTCCGACATTATTTTTGTCATATGAAGTCTCCAACTCAATTTTTATGCCTAGGGATACGTGGTTGGTAATTTACCATTTTGCCCTTTTTGCCCATTTTGGCCTTAATCCTCGGATTTTCACTAATCCATCAATTTTAATTTCACATTTTAATACAAAACACACATTTAAATTTATGAGGTGTTATAATTATTGTTTTTCACAGTTATCTTCTACCTCTTGTGGCATCTCTTCTATAACAACCCTCACGATCAAAATAGATGACATTGTATTACATAAGTGTTTAAGTGAATTAAACATGTGTTCAAGGAAACAGTGAGCGGTAAATCATGTAATTGACATGATAAATAAATTGAGAATACAATTTATGCCAGACAAGTCTAACAGGACCCAAGCGTAAGTATAAAAATATATTTGAGGACATAGATGTCATTATTGTAATAGTTATGGTTAGTTTGGTAATTAACCAAAACTAGGTCAAAACTTAAATAAGATGGTTTAATTAAATTGTGTGGCAAATTTCATATTAAAGTGTATTATATATATATAATATAGATATATCTATATTATATATAAAATTAGGCCAAATTTAGAAGTAACAACATATATTATATATATAATATATAATATAATATATATATATATATATTAATGAAATCAATTTTACACCAAGGTTGACCTAGTTTTGAAAGAATGGACAAACTTGGTTACTTTTTAATATATATATATATATATATATTTATATATATATATATACATATATATATATAATGATTTAATACAGATTCTTTTCCTTGCATACAAATCCTCACTTAATATATATATATATATATATTTCAACCATATAAGCAATATACACAAATCACAGGAAAATCTTTTCTAATTAAAATAATCCATACACATATTAAACAATAATATATAATATATATATATATATCTCTGGCATATATTGTATTCTCACATCTTTGTATAACATTGTAAATTACCGCTCACTGTTTCCTTGACATTTATTTTAAACACTTAAATGTGGCTTCATGATCGTGAGGGTTGTTAAGGATTAGTGAAAAACAATAAATAACACCTCATAAATTTAAATGTGTATTTTGTATTATGATTTGAAATTAAAATTGATGGATTAGTGAAAAATGGAAATTATGGGCAAAAAGGGCAAAATGGTTTTACCAACCACGTATCCCTTGGTCATAAAAAATTGAGTTGGAGAATTCATATGACAAAAATAATGTCGGAAACGGACTCAGGGCGAAAAAAGTGAATAGGCAAAGTCATGAAAAATTGATGAATAGTGATTTTTAGTGTAAAATACTGCGGTATGAGTGTACCGATAAGTGTGAAATTTTTATCAATATTTTTAGGAAATAAAAATATGTCATGAACCAAAAAAATAAGTAGATTAAGAATCTGTGATCAGAATTAGTGATTGGATTAAAGTGAAAATCGCGTGTGGAACCCGCGTGACCAAAATCCACTTGGCCCATCACTCCCATCACCACGCTCTCTCTTCCTTTTCTTCTTCTTCCCGTGGTTCCTTTTTCATGAAAACAAACCCATTTCTCTCTCTTTCCACCATTTAGCTATCTCAACCAAATCCCTTGATTTTGGTGTTGAAATTTATTGTCCACAATCACACTTCTAAAGCCATTGGTGATACACCAAGCCTTGAAATCATCTCTTTGGGCCGTTATTGGGCAAAGTCAGATCCGAAATTATTGGGGTTTTGAGTGTTCTTGGAGCCATTGGACTTCTCTTTGCTTGGGTGAACCTTGGAGGAGTGTCAATCATCGATTGTGAGTATATTTGTAGTATTTTTACGGTTGATTTTGTAGATCTAGAAATATGAACTCTAAGTCTTTAATCTTAGATGTGTGATGATGGAGAGCCCAAATGGAAAAATGCTATTAGATGAAAATGCCTTAGAATGATGTGTGTGAGCTAGAAATGCCATGAAAAAATTAGGTGAAAAAGTGGGATTTTTAACTTAGAAAAAATTAGTGAAATGTCATGAATTTGAGGTTTTGTGTAAGGTGGAAAAGTGTTGATCATGATGTTGATCATTGTAGGGTGCCTCACACGGACGTGATTGTGGAAGATTGATTTGGAGTGTACGTGTGGAACGAGAATTGTTAGTGTTGAGGAAAACCCTTGGAACTGGGGTTTAATCCCTTGTGTGCTCCACCACACCTAGTGGAAGGTTGTGGTTGGATTTTGTGTTTATAGCATTGTGTGATTATGTGCTTTCATGCTTTATTGCTTGTTATGTGTGAAATTGTTTGGTCGTTGGCCAGTAGACGTGTGTTGGTTTGGACATCCGCTGGGAATTCCAGTCGGGTTTTGCCGTGGGGCCGACTCTAGGAGCGGCACCAGGATGATCCGAACGAGGGACTTCCGCTGGATAGGGCTCATTAGGAGTTCCAGTTGGGTTTTGCCATGGGGTCGTCTCATCCATGAGAGAGGCACCAGGAAGGTTCCCGGGAGTTATATGATGGGGTCCTCGAACGTAATCCTAATGTGGATGTTCTTGGGTTGTCGCCAGTTGTGTGTGGTATTGTATGTCATGCATATTGCATAATGTTATTGTTGCACATTGAGTGAGCCATGGGGTGGAGAAAGCCTCTAGTACCCTTGGTTTACTTAGATATATTTGTATATCTCACCCCGCGTTTGGGGACATCATTTCAGGGCATTATGAGCTGGGAGGAGCTTCGGGCAAGAAGCCCACTTAGTGGATGGCGGTTGCATGTGGTGCATTGGGCTAGCATGACATTTTGGAGGAGTCTATTGAGTGCACATATCATGTTGTATAGTGTTTTGAGACTTAGGTCATGAACATATTGCATGATGTGATTTCCATGCTTTTGTAGTGTTCATGATTATGTTCTAAGTCTTAGTTATTGCTTTGTATTTATGCCTTGGATTAATTGTATATTTTGAGTGAGCATGGGACTTGTCCATAGCCACGTATATTGTATTTGAGGCCTTGAAACACTTATGTTGTAAATGGACCATTCATGATGTAAAATGGCCATTATCTTAAGGACTTTTGTAAAGGATGCATTCTATAATGAAAATGCATGATGGAAGGGCCTAGAGCCTACATAAGGGTATGTGTAAGGTTTATGTGGAGTATTAAGGTGTTAGGAATGGATTACATCACTCTTTTTGTGCTTTAAAAACTGTCATCTGTCACTTTTGCTGCATAGTAATCGATTACCTTCCCTGGTAATCGATTACCATGCAACAGGGGCGCAAAATTTTGCATCTGTGAACCAAGTAATCGATTACCAGAGCATTGGTAATCGATTACCTAGTGCAGTAATCGATTACCAATGCTTGGTAATCGATTACCAAGAACAGGGGAGCCGAAATTGAGCTACTGCCTCATTTTGGTACTTTGTAATCAATTACCACCCCCTGGTAATCGATTACCATAGTGTAAGATTTGAAAAATATGGTTTTTTCTAGACTAAAAAAAGGGCCTAACTTAGTCTGTAGAACTCTGAATGGTGCGCGGTTTGAAACCACGCGTAGCTAATGTATAAGACTACAACATGGTAAGATGTGAGAGTAACATGATGAGTTTAAATGAGTTGAGTAAAAAGAAAGATTAGAGACATTAGTAAATTGAATGATTCTGCGAACTTGCATTTACAATTATGGTGTTGTTTTAATTGATTACGGAAAAGGTTGATGTGTAGTAAAAGGGAAGTGTTAAAAGAAAAAAAGTTTCCGTAATTTAATTAACTCGATTTACTGTGGTTGTAACTGGCTGATATAATTAATGTTAACAATACTGGTGTACAATGGGCTGTTACAATAATAGCGTATAGTCAAAGGCGTGTGGTGTGTGCATAGAGACATCTAAAAGAGTGTGGAGTTGAGTATTTTTAAGTGGTTGAGTTTTAAACCCCTGAATTTTATAGATGGTTGAGGTGAATTCTAGCAGCTTGAAAAATGTCCAAGCCCAATCTGATTCATTAGCAATATGATAAGATTGATATTATAACACCGTAAAATTGAATATGAATTTATATAATATAATGTGGGTTAAAAGGGAAGGATTGCAGCGAAAATCCTAGCAATCTTA
>JAVKPL010001111.1:0-16185 GCA_032173675.1 Gastrolobium villosum
GCTATATAAGTTTTTTCTAGTAGTGTGTGATGATGCCAAAGTCACGTACCAATATTCCTAAAGTCTAGATTCTCTAGAATGTGTACACAGTGTGCATGGAATGTATATCTACAGAAATTTAAGAATCCCATTAGGTCGTGTTTATTATTATTATTATTATTAAACCCCAGGGGCTTGGATAAATGCATGGTAAGTAACACTTATAAACCACACAATAGTTCAACTCCTTTGCTTTTAGGCAACGCTTATAAACCAACACATTTTAGACAGCCTGTGTAAATGGTCAAGATTTTGATTTACAAAGTTTTCCGGGCTAGAAACGTGGCCCAATATTATCTAACCACCAAATGTCTCAATAGCTCTGTAAATTGATACCATCACATTATTCATGAATTTTAACTGAAAATTCCGTATGATTATATCTATTAATATATTCTTGTACTAAATGAGGTAATTGACCTTGTTTGGAACATTTGGTGGTATACGTGATGTATTTACATTAGGCAATAGTCCAGTTTAAGTAGATAACTGAAGACCTATTAATGATTTTTATATTATTTTAACACATTTTTTTATGCAAGAGTTCTTTAAGTTTGAAATGTGAATATTATACAGGCCTAGAGTGAAAGGTTCTGAGGATTGAACTAGTGATAATATATAATTTCTTTTTTCATTATTACTTGTGCTTTTATAAAAAAAAAATAATGGAACAACAAGGATCAAACTTTTAAATATTTTATCATTGAATACATGTCACGCAACATATTTTCCCAAAAGCTTAAGCTTTTGATTAAAGGAAACATATTTTTCCAAAAGCTTAAGCTTTTGATTAAAGGCACACGAATAATTAACAGTCAATTTAATGTTTTAATTACAATAATTAATTTCTCATTCAAATATTTAAAGTAAGCATGTAAATATTTTTGCTATTAGTATTTACAATTTTTTTAGAAATATATAAAATTAAATTTACTTATTATTCTGCCATGGGAGTTGGGTTGGGACTGCTTGATCGTTGATATTCGTATACTTATTAGGTTGGCAAGTCATTGTCATAATAAATTCTAGGAAAAAGTTCACCAATATCACTCTGACTTGTTTCAGAATCATCTATGTCTCTGTGATTTTTTTTCTTATCAGATATGTCTTGTGCTTTGTAAAAAATAAAAAATCACAGGGACATATGTGATAAAAAATATATCTTTTTACAAACCACATGGACATATATGATAAAAAAATTACAGAGACATAAGTGATTCTGAAATAAATCACATTGGCATTGGTGAATTCTTTCCTAAATTCTAAGTATTGTGGCAGTTAAAAACAATTTATGAAGGAATCGGCTAGTATAATTAGGAACCGCATATTAAATGCGATTGTCCACATTAATTTGTAAGGTGTGCAAAAATATTGGTTCATTTGTCTTGCCTTTGATCTAACCTTGATCTGATACATAAATATCTATTTTTTTTGAATGAGTTTAAATATTGAACCACTTGGCTTGGTTTGTAATTTCAATAAAAATTCTCACCTAAAATTCGTGGCTACTTCAATTTCCGTAACAAATTTCATTGCAAACCTCTGTGAGGGAATCTAGGACGAAAAATAATTGCAAGGATGAAATTTGTGAGAGAAATTCCATAGCAATTCCATTCCTAAACAGGTCTTTTCTAATAAATAGAGTGTTATTACTAATAAAGACGAGGCTGAGCACTCTGGACCGGAAGCCGAGACTCTCTGCATTTTGGAGACCGAGTATTATGTGGTTGAAAGTCTCAATCCATCTCTGAATCCTTTCAGGAACTCTAAATTGTTGCGCGTAACTCTGAGTCAGTTCACATAGCTTTTGTTTATTAAAAGCTGCAATAACTATAAGTGTAAGGATCCATAAAGCCAAACCAATACCCGCTATGGTCCATGAAACAAGGCTGAATACAAAAACTGATACAACACATGCCAGTAAAAGTATGAATAAAATTGGAACAAATCTCCTAGTATGCTCCTCTAGCTCCGTCTAAAGTATCATTATTAGGAAGTACATAAAAGTGCCCAGAACAATTGCGGTTATGACTGTGTTGTGTTCTTTAAAAAGTTTCTTGCCATTATCTGTGATTAGTAGTGCTAAGACAGCAGCCACAGAGGTAAATAATTTACCAATGATATATGTCCCCTAATTGGCAAACCGGAGCAGTGGTAAAATTGTTCTTTCATGACTGAAAGGTCATGGGTTCGAATCCAGGAAACAGCCTATTTCCTTCGACGCTGGTTTATTCCTGATGTTACTCACAAATGAAAGAAACAACACATTAAAAGGCTATCGAAGAGCAAAATACATGTAGGTTAATGTATACTAACCTTGAAGCTAGCAGCTATAAGCTACTCACCTTGAAGCCGGATTATTGAGGTTGCCGTCCATTGTCTTTCCTTCTTGTATTCTCCGGGGCGTTTCTATGAGTAATGTAACGGATCAGGATTAGTAATTTTATCAAAATAATGGTTGACAGAACCAGTTTTTTACTGTATCAATATAGAACCTTAAGAGTGGGGTATGATACTAATAATTCCAAGCTTTTAATTACGGGTAACGTAGGTACGTAGTCAAATGATAATGCGAATTTCAGGTGGCAAAATATATTAATAATAACTATATATTTTCTGGGTTTTATAATTTTCATTTTATATGAGAATTGAATTACCATGTCATAGAGATAAAAAGCACGTGAGACTCATGTGTTAGAAAAAATCATATATGAGACCCACATCAGCACGAAAATCAAAGGATGTGTAGAAAAGTTCCAACTCTCATGTTACATGAGAATTATAAAACTCATATTTTCTTTCACCTACCATTCCTAAAATCAGAATACGTATATAGTGTGGAATAATATAAAGGTCACACGTTCCATGACCCTTTTTGTTTCCGCGCTCTCTTATGTGGTCAAAATTTATTTCAGATTTTTTACTGAAAAACACATCTCTCAACGATCGGAGTGAAGCATAAATGAGTAAAACACGCAATCAATTGCAAAACGACGAAATCAAGCATAAACTGAAAAGAAGTTATACCTTGAGATGAGTGAATAATATATGGGTTTTATTAATGTTATTTAACATAATGTAAGTGTTGTTTCCAACTATCACGTCAAAAGGGAGAGAGAAGGTAGAATAATGAAAGAAAAAAAAAAACATGTAGATCCCACCTCTTTAATGTGTGTGTAGGAAAGTGAAATTATATTATGTTAAATGATAAACATAAAACCCATAATATATATAGACTATATAATAACTCATATAAGAATGAGTTTTTTTTTTCTTTTATTTTTCAAGTACGAGATTGAGTGAGTGTTTTTCCCTTTTTTCTTTTTGTAAAAGTAATTAATGTTATTTACCAAAAAAAAAAAAAAAAGTAATTAATGTTTATTTTATTATATTATCATATATATGAATTTAAATGCTTGTATGAGTCTCTAATCTTCTTCAATTAACTACTTCTTTAAAAGATAATTAAGTTCCTTTTCCGTTGTCAATTCATTCATAAAATGCCCAGGATCAGGTTGATATCGAAGCTCAATTAGACAAAAATTATATTACATCATAATGAAATGAAGAACATGTCTTGATATTTTGTTACCGATTTACATTTTGCACTATGTATAGTTTTGTTATTTTTCTCAAAGAAACTAAAATTGAAAGCGAAATAGCTCATATTTGACATGAATTTTCATTCGAGAGTCTTCCAAAATTGTTTTCGGTACACATTTTGAGCACATATGACATCGAACAACTTATTTTTCTGATGTCCCAACTTGGAAGGCTTTGAGGGGGCGTTTGGTTGAAGATAAATTTTAAGAATACTAGGGAAATGTAATTACTAGGAATTCATAGGGAGAGTTGAATAGATGAGGAAGTTAAAAAAAAAGTAGTTTGGTTTGACAAAAATTTACCAGTGAAATAAATGACAAAAAGTGTATCAACAATACTTTATCCGGGTTTTCTCAAAAAACCACCCTCAAATCCGGTTTCTAAACAGTGTAAATTCCTATCTTTCTCAAAAAGCCATGCATTTCACATGGATGAGTTTTGGTCAAAAGCTGTTGAAACAAACATTGGTTTTCTAAAAATCATACTTCATTTGCCTAGGAAAATATTGAAAAGAATGAAATCAAACGCCCCTGAAGAATTATCTCTATCATCGGTAAGCTTAATTTGGTACGTTTTATTTGTCTCCCGGAGATATTATAGAATATGATTCATATTTGGGTTAATCCCTCATTTCTAATAATCAACAACGTCAATTTATCCATCCAATTTATTTCAGTAATTGGTATTTCATAAGTTCATGGATAAATGACAATTTTATGCATACGATAACATTCTAATTTGCCACTTTGGTGACTAACAAACTATAAAATAATGTGTGAAAATAACTAACAAATCAATTTCATATCAAAATCACAATATATTGCATCAATAAAAATTAACAATAAGTATATATAAGACAATACAATCCATACTTCAAATATACATATTGCAATTTTTTTTATAAACATGAACGATGCGAATCTTCATACTAATGCTCGTATAAAAATATATAAATAAATAATTCATTTAGCAACGGCGGAAATCATGCCCTTATACATATCGCATTATTCATAACATAATGCACATTTTTTATTTATTTATTATATACTAATTATATCCACCCAACACAAATATTTTTCTATACAATTATATGACTAAAATTTCACATTTAATTATACTCTCGGCATTTCCAATTATTCTAGTCCTTGTAACCATTCCCAAAAAAAAAAATTGCATTCGGTTTATATATAATTTATATATAAAACACCGAAAAAGAAAATAGTTATATAAAAATATATATATATATATATATATATATATATATATATATATATATATATATATATATAAAGGCCTGCGTACCAATCCTTCACTTTGCACATTGTAATTATTCAAATATTCTTTCTTGAATATGTGTACAATAGCCATTGAATCCAATATATAAAAGAATATACAAGTCAACACTCCCCCTCAAGTTGAAGCATAGATGACAATCATGTTCAACTTGTCAATTGCACCTTGAAAAACTCTTCCGGAAACAGCTTTAGTAAGTATATTAACTAATTGATCTTCAAACTTAACAAATGAGAACTGTATAATTTTCTGATCTACCGTCTCCTTGATAAAATATCAGTCAATCTCCACATGTTTGGTTCGGTCATGTTACACAGGATTATTTGTTATTTTAATGGCAACCTTGTTATCTCAATGGAGATTCATTGGTTTGTCATAACAAATCCCCAAGTCTTTTAATACGCTGTTGACCCACAATAGCTCACAAACTCCTTGAGCCATACCTCAAAATTCAGCTTCTGCACTTGATCTTGCTACCAATTTCTGCTTCATGCTTTTCCAAGTAACTAAATTACCTTCCACGAAGGTGAAATAGCCTGATGTGGAATGCCTTGTTGTTTTATCTCCAGCCCAATCAAAGTCAGTGTAACCTTCAACACCTATTACATTATTTTTTGAGAACAATGATCCTCGGCCAGAGGCACCCTTTAAGTAGCTCATAATTTGGTATACTGCATTCATGAGATCTACGCTTGGTTTATGCATAAAGTGACTTACAACACTTATGGCATATGCAATATCTGGCCTTGTATGAGACAAGTATATCAGTCTTCCAACCAGCCTTTGGTAATGACTAATATTTGCTGGCTTTTGATCCGAAAATATTCCAAGCACATGATTAATCTCAATCGGTGTTTCTGTTGGCTTACATGCTAGCATTCCAGTCTCAGTGAGGAGATCTAGTACATATTTCCTTTGTGAAAGATAAATACCTTGTTTTGATCTTGTTATCTCAATTCCCAAGAAGTATTTCAATTCTCCTAGGTCTTTCATTTCAAATTCACTTGCTAGTTGCTTTTGTAGAAGTTTCATCTCATCTATGTCATCTCCTGTTAGGACCATGTCATCTACATAGACAATCAATACGGTCACTTTTCCTTCCTTGTGTTTAATGAACAAGGTGTGGTCAACATTGCTTTGTTTATATTCGAATCTCTTCTTTGCAGAAGAAAATCTCCTAAACCATGCTGTAGGGGATTGTTTAAGTCCATACAAGGCTTTCTTCAATCTACAAACTTTATTCTCACTAAAAGAACTTTGTTTGACACCTGGTGGTATCTCTATGTACACCTCATCTTCGAGGTCTCCATTAAAGAATGCATTTTTTACATCAAATTATTGTAGTGGAGAATCTCTATTTGCAGCTATGGACATAATTATCCGGATTGTATTGAGGTTAGCTACTAGTGCAAAGGTTTCTTGATAATCTACTCCATACTTTTGCGAGTATCCTTTTGCCACCAATCTAACTTTGTACTTGCCAATGCTTCCATCTGCCTTTAGCTTTACAGCAAACACCCACCTACATCCAATGATTCTTTTGCCATCTGGTAAGGGCACGAGCTCCAAGTAGATTTCTTTTGCAAGGCCTCCATTTCATCATCCATTTCCTTTTTCCAACTTGGATCCTCCAATGCGTCCTGCACATTACTAGGGACAGATATACTAGATAATTGATCAACAACAAGAGAATATGACTCAGACAACCTGTGATTAGACACATAGTTACTAATAGGATATTTAGCTTTAGCATTAGGGTCAGGTTCATACAGTTCCTTTGGGACACCCTTATTGATCTTATTTGATCTTCTGCGAGTTATGTCACCAGAATCAATCATGGTTTCAGTAGGAATATCAGGAAACACAATGACACTTTCAGTGGGTAGACTATCATTCAGAAAGATATTTCCTTCAAGAAGAGCAGGATTAGAAGTTACCTTTGTTGGTTATGGTGGTCCCGGAGAGATCCCTTAGTTTCTGGTGTTAAGCAAGGTATTTTTGCTGTTACCGGAGAGTCAGAGTGTAAGACTTCAACATTCTCCACACCTGTATGCGTTGTTTCAATCCCTCCTCCATTCAAGGTGGTTATTTGGTCTTGCTCTTCATAGTAACTCTCCCCCTGAAGAGGAGACCCAGAAACTCCCCCTGAATAATAAGGTCCAAATTCCCGAAAAGAGACATCTAGAGTGATATATACTTTTTGTTGTTGGGGATCATAACACTAATATCCTTTTTGAACATCAGAGTAACCAACAAACACACACCTTTTAGCACATGGATCTAGTTTGTTACGCAGTACTTTGGGAATATGGACATAAACAATGCAACCAGACACATGAGGCTCAAGATTGGGAATGTGGGGAACTGAAAGTAGTGATTCAAACTTCTGTTGCGGAGTCACAAAGTTGATGACACTAGAAGGGGTACAATTAATCAGATAAGTAGCAAAGCGAACAGCTTCACCCAGTAAAAATGAGGCATATTTATGCCAAAAAGAGAGGAACGAACAACCTCCATAAGTTGTCTATTCTTCCTTTCGGCCAAACCATTTTGCTGTGGTGTATAAATACAAGAGGTCTAATGTCTAATCCCTTGGTGATTCAAGAACTGCGTAAAAGATTTATCTGTATATCCGGTCCCATTATTAGACTGTAAAATCCGAATCTGGCATTGAAATTGAATGGCTACAATTTGGTGAAAAGTTTGGAAGGCTGTAAATACATCACTTTTCTTATGTAACAACATGACCCATGTCATTCGAGTACATTCATCTATAAATATCACAAAGTATCGAGCTTTAGATAGGGAAGGGACATCAGCTGGTCCCCAAACATCCGAGTGAACAACTTCAAAAGGAATTGAACTTTTATTACTACTAGGAGAATAGGAAATACTATGGCTTTTTGCTAGTTCACATGTGTTACAATGTGAATCATCAATATTCAAACTAGAAAACAATCTTGGATGTAATTTTTTCAAATAGCCAAAAGAGAGATGTCCTAGCCTTTTATGCCAAAGCCAAATTGTCTCCCGAGCCTTATCTTCACTACTGGCATGATTGACCTCTCCCAATTTATTATGTCTCTTTCCGGTAACATTCAGATAATAAATTTTGTCTCGCTTAACACTATAGCCAAGAGTCTTTCAGGTGTCTTGGAACACACAAAAGAGGGCCAAAAGGTGACAGTACAGTTCAAGGTACTAGTAAGTTGTGCTACAGAAAGTAAGTTATATTCAAGGGAAGGGACAACCAAGACAGAAGTCAAATGAAGTTGTTCAGACAAGATAAGAGATCCTTTGCCAGTGATAGAAGAGGTATTACCATTAGCAGTAGAAATAAATGATTGGGAAGAAGGGAAAAAACAATGTAACTTACTAGAATCCTTTATCATATGATCAGAAGTTCCAATGTCAATTATCCAAATATCATCTCTAGAACATGCAAGGAAAAAAGGAGTTTTACCAACATTATCCGAGTAAGCAGCATTGGTAATGGGTTGCTGGGGACTTTAATAAGAGGTAGTGGCCATTGCTTTGCTAGGGAGAATAGAATAATCAAAGAAAGGTGAAGATGATTCAGAATTACACTTCAAGTATGGATACATATGAGACTGATTTCTCAGTCTCTTTGCTGGATTAGAATAGAAGCTCTGATACCATGTTAAAAATCAAGGAACTCTATAGAATAGTAATTCATTTGTATTTCGTTTACCTCAATAGAGGTCATTATATACAAAGTATTAGAGTTACAAATCAGTCATAAATCAGGCTACAAAACTTCCACAAATCAAGGAAGAAAATTACAAATAATCAGGAAATTAAAAACTTCTAAAATCTCTACAGCATAATTCCTACAATATCTCCATGTAACGAATTCCCTTTAATTGATACATAAATTGGTCAATTAAATCAGAAATTAAATCTAAAGAATATACAAGTCAACATATTTATTTCCCATTTCTTTATCTCTGCTGTTATATATAGATTTTTTTAATGAATTGACACGGGTATAAAATACAATTTAATTACAAAACATAATCTTTTTTTTTAATTTTAAATGCTACACCATATTATTTATTTTGATATATTATGTCAATCCTTTTTGAAATTTTTTAACATAATAATCAAATGTTTTTATATTATTGTTTCTTAAAAAAAACGTTGATCGTACGTAATGTAAAATGCATTAATAATGTATAAATTGTTTAAAAAAAGTATAAATTACTTTTTACTAAAAGACAAAATTATTAAATTAATATTGATTTATAATTTTGATTTGAACGGAGAATATTATAAAAAACATGCAGCCGTTTAATCCACCTAAAGTTTTATAAATAAAAAATAAAAAATATCACAATGATTCATGAAGAGGGTTACTAATTAAATGCAGCTATTATTATTAACGCATGATCAACAAACCCAAATATAATCACATAAGTTAAAATTTGGGCTATGAAAGAAGGCAAATCAAAAGTGATGGGAAATCAGAGCATCTTTGGAAATCCACCTCACGATTTAGTTAGCCTCTTGGAAGCTACAACCTCTGTTACGTTACCATTTAAAAGGTATTATTTCTAGAATTTTCTTTTTTACTTTTCCAAATTCCATTTAACTTCTTTTCCAAATTCAAGGTATATATAACCTTGAAGCAGCAATAATTTGCTCACCTTGGAGCCAGATGATTATTAGAATTGCTCTCCATTTCCTTTCCTTCTTGTGTTCTATATATGGCGTGTTCAAAATATTTAATTTATAGAAGTTGGGTACCCAATCCCCACCGTCGATCTTGGTTTTTTAACAGCCAATTGTCTTTTTCTCTGTTCTATTTCTCAACTCCAGAAAAATCTTTTATTTTTTTATTATTGTATATATTTCGCTTTTAACAAAGTTCAATATTTTTGCAATAAACTTTTGTTCATATGCGCTTTAAGTCGATATGTTTTGGCCGTTGAAATAAGGGCAGTAATTCAGACATTACAAGTTCGAACTACACAAAAATTATTTGTGTATATTACAAGCTACTAAAATATGTTATTTTTCTTATGGCGTTGGGAGGAAAAGATGCGGCACATCAGCTTCTTCTTTTTCCACCTAAACCCGTATCACAGACAAGTAGCACATACGGAAGCACACTTGACTATTCGTACGTTATTTTTGGCTTTGAATATGTTAGTATCTAGGTATTGGAAAAAAAACTTGTATTGCGACGGAATTGTTATAATTCTAGGTTGGTACTAGTGGTTTGATCGCAAATTTCCTTCCAAAATCATTTGCGAGGGAATTTGCGACGGAAAATAGTTGCGAGGATGAAATTAACAAGAGAATCTCCATAACAATTCCGTCGCTATATAAGTTTTTTCTAGTAGTGTGTGATGATGCCAAAGTCACGTACCAATACCACACAAAGTCTAGATTCTCTAGAATGTGTACACAGTGTGCATGGAATGTATATCTACAGAAATTTAAGAATCCCATTAGGTCGTGTTTATTATTATTATTATTATTAAACCCCAGGGGCTTGGATAAATGCATGGTAAGTAACACTTATAAACCACACAATAGTTCAACTCCTTTGCTTTTAGGCAACGCTTATAAACCAACACATTTTAGACAGCCTGTGTAAATGGTCAAGATTTTGATTTACAAAGTTTTCCGGGCTAGAAACGTGGCCCAATATTATCTAACCACCAAATGTCTCAATAGCTCTGTAAATTGATACCATCACATTATTCATGAATTTTAACTGAAAATTCCGTATGATTATATCTATTAATATATTCTTGTACTAAATGAGGTAATTGACCTTGTTTGGAACATTTGGTGGTATACGTGATGTATTTACATTAGGCAATAGTCCAGTTTAAGTAGATAACTGAAGACCTATTAATGATTTTTATATTATTTTAACACATTTTTTTATGCAAGAGTTCTTTAAGTTTGAAATGTGAATATTATACAGGCCTAGAGTGAAAGGTTCTGAGGATTGAACTAGTGATAATATATAATTTCTTTTTTCATTATTACTTGTGCTTTTATAAAAAAAAAATAATGGAACAACAAGGATCAAACTTTTAAATATTTTATCATTGAATACATGTCACGCAACATATTTTCCCAAAAGCTTAAGCTTTTGATTAAAGGAAACATATTTTTCCAAAAGCTTAAGCTTTTGATTAAAGGCACACGAATAATTAACAGTCAATTTAATGTTTTAATTACAATAATTAATTTCTCATTCAAATATTTAAAGTAAGCATGTAAATATTTTTGCTATTAGTATTTACAATTTTTTTAGAAATATATAAAATTAAATTTACTTATTATTCTGCCATGGGAGTTGGGTTGGGACTGCTTGATCGTTGATATTCGTATACTTATTAGGTTGGCAAGTCATTGTCATAATAAATTCTAGGAAAAATTCACCAATATCACTCTGACTTGTTTCAGAATCATCTATGTCCCTGTATTTTTTTATGCCCTTATAGTTTGTAAAAAATAAAAAATCACAGGGACATATGTGATAAAAAATATATCTTTTTACAAACCACATGGACATATATGATAAAAAAATTACAGAGACATAAGTGATTCTGAAATAAATCACATTGGCATTGGTGAATTCTTTCCTAAATTCTAAGTATTGTGGCAGTTAAAAACAATTTATGAAGGAATCGGCTAGTATAATTAGGAACCGCATATTAAATGCGATTGTCCACATTAATTTGTAAGGTGTGCAAAAATATTGGTTCATTTGTCTTGCCTTTGATCTAACCTTGATCTGATACATAAATATCTATTTTTTTTGAATGAGTTTAAATATTGAACCACTTGGCTTGGTTTGTAATTTCAATAAAAATTCTCACCTAAAATTCGTGGCTACTTCAATTTCCGTAACAAATTTCATTGCAAACCTCTGTGAGGGAATCTAGGACGAAAAATAATTGCAAGGATGAAATTTGTGAGAGAAATTCCATAGCAATTCCATTCCTAAACAGGTCTTTTCTAATAAATAGAGTGTTATTACTAATAAAGACGAGGCTGAGCACTCTGGACCGGAAGCCGAGACTCTCTGCATTTTGGAGACCGAGTATTATGTGGTTGAAAGTCTCAATCCATCTCTGAATCCTTTCAGGAACTCTAAATTGTTGCGCGTAACTCTGAGTCAGTTCACATAGCTTTTGTTTATTAAAAGCTGCAATAACTATAAGTGTAAGGATCCATAAAGCCAAACCAATACCCGCTATGGTCCATGAAACAAGGCTGAATACAAAAACTGATACAACACATGCCAGTAAAAGTATGAATAAAATTGGAACAAATCTCCTAGTATGCTCCTCTAGCTCCGTCTAAAGTATCATTATTAGGAAGTACATAAAAGTGCCCAGAACAATTGCGGTTATGACTGTGTTGTGTTCTTTAAAAAGTTTCTTGCCATTATCTGTGATTAGTAGTGCTAAGACAGCAGCCACAGAGGTAAATAATTTACCAATGATATATGTCCCCTAATTGGCAAACCGGAGCAGTGGTAAAATTGTTCTTTCATGACTGAAAGGTCATGGGTTCGAATCCAGGAAACAGCCTATTTCCTTCGACGCTGGTTTATTCCTGATGTTACTCACAAATGAAAGAAACAACACATTAAAAGGCTATCGAAGAGCAAAATACATGTAGGTTAATGTATACTAACCTTGAAGCTAGCAGCTATAAGCTACTCACCTTGAAGCCGGATTATTGAGGTTGCCGTCCATTGTCTTTCCTTCTTGTATTCTCCGGGGCGTTTCTATGAGTAATGTAACGGATCAGGATTAGTAATTTTATCAAAATAATGGTTGACAGAACCAGTTTTTTACTGTATCAATATAGAACCTTAAGAGTGGGGTATGATACTAATAATTCCAAGCTTTTAATTACGGGTAACGTAGGTACGTAGTCAAATGATAATGCGAATTTCAGGTGGCAAAATATATTAATAATAACTATATATTTTCTGGGTTTTATAATTTTCATTTTATATGAGAATTGAATTACCATGTCATAGAGATAAAAAGCACGTGAGACTCATGTGTTAGAAAAAATCATATATGAGACCCACATCAGCACGAAAATCAAAGGATGTGTAGAAAAGTTCCAACTCTCATGTTACATGAGAATTATAAAACTCATATTTTCTTTCACCTACCATTCCTAAAATCAGAATACGTATATAGTGTGGAATAATATAAAGGTCACACGTTCCATGACCCTTTTTGTTTCCGCGCTCTCTTATGTGGTCAAAATTTATTTCAGATTTTTTACTGAAAAACACATCTCTCAACGATCGGAGTGAAGCATAAATGAGTAAAACACGCAATCAATTGCAAAACGACGAAATCAAGCATAAACTGAAAAGAAGTTATACCTTGAGATGAGTGAATAATATATGGGTTTTATTAATGTTATTTAACATAATGTAAGTGTTGTTTCCAACTATCACGTCAAAAGGGAGAGAGAAGGTAGAATAATGAAAGAGAAAAAAAAAAACATGTAGATCCCACCTCTTTAATGTGTGTGTAGGAAAGTGAAATTATATTATGTTAAATGATAAACATAAAACCCATAATATATATAGACTATATAATAACTCATATAAGAATGAGTTTTTTTTTTCTTTTATTTTTCAAGTACGAGATTGAGTGAGTGTTTTTCCCTTTTTTCTTTTTGTAAAAGTAATTAATGTTATTTACCAAAAAAAAAAAAAAGTAATTAATGTTTATTTTATTATATTATCATATATATGAATTTAAATGCTTGTATGAGTCTCTAATCTTCTTCAATTAACTACTTCTTTAAAAGATAATTAAGTTCCTTTTCCGTTGTCAATTCATTCATAAAATGCCCAGGATCAGGTTGATATCGAAGCTCAATTAGACAAAAATTATATTACATCATAATGAAATGAAGAACATGTCTTGATATTTTGTTACCGATTTACATTTTGCACTATGTATAGTTTTGTTATTTTTCTCAAAGAAACTAAAATTGAAAGCGAAATAGCTCATATTTGACATGAATTTTCATTCGAGAGTCTTCCAAAATTGTTTTCGGTACACATTTTGAGCACATATGACATCGAACAACTTATTTTTCTGATGTCCCAACTTGGAAGGCTTTGAGGGGGCGTTTGGTTGAAGATAAATTTTAAGAATACTAGGGAAATGTAATTACTAGGAATTCATAGGGAGAGTTGAATAGATGAGGAAGTTAAAAAAAAGTAGTTTGGTTTGACAAAAATTTACCAGTGAAATAAATGACAAAAAGTGTATCAACAATACTTTATCCGGGTTTTCTCAAAAAACCACCCTCAAATCCGGTTTCTAAACGGTGCAAATTCCTATCTTTCTCAAAAAGCCATGATTTCACATGGATGAGTTTTGGTCAAAAGCTGTTGAAACAAACATTGGTTTTCTAAAAAACATACTTCATTTGCCTAGGAAAATATTGAAAAGAATGGAACCAAACGCCCCTGAAGAATTATCTCTATCATCGGTAAGCTTAATTTGGTACGTTTTATTTGTCTCCCGGAGATATTATAGAATATGATTCATATTTGGGTTAATCCCTCATTTCTAATAATCAACAACGTCAATTTATCCATCCAATTTATTTCAGTAATTGGTATTTCATAAGTTCATGGATAAATGACAATTTTATGCATACGATAACATTCTAATTTGCCACTTTGGTGACTAACAAACTATAAAATAATGTGTGAAAATAACTAACAAATCAATTTCATATCATAATCACAATATATTGCATCAATAAAAATTAACAATAAGTATATATAAGACAATACAATCCATACTTCAAATATACATATTGCAATTTATTTTATAAACATGAACGATGCGAATCTTCATACTAATGCTCGTATAAAAATATATAAATAAATAATTCATTTAGGAGCAGCGAAAATCATGCCCTTATACATATCGCATTATTCATAACATAATGCACATTTTTTATTTATTTATCATATACTAATTATATCCACATCAATTCCCAACACAAATATTTTTCTAAACAATTATATGACTAAAATCTCACATTTAATTATACTGGTGTGGGGTGTGTGTTTCCAATTATTCTAGTGGTGTGTGTAACCATTCCCAAAAAAAAAAATTGCATTTAATTATATATATAATTTATATATAAAACACCCAAAAAAAAAATAGTTTATATATAAAACATATATATATATATATATATATATATATATATATATATATATATATACAAAGGCCTGCGCACCAATCCTTCACTTTGCATATTGTAATCATTCAAATATGCTTTCTTGAATGTGTACAATAGCCATTGAATCCAATATATAAAAGAATATACAAGTTAACACTCCCCCTCAAGTTGAAGCATAGATGTCAATCATGTTCAACTTGTCAATTGCACCTTGAAAAACTCTTTCGGAAACAACTTTAGTAAGTATATCAGCTAATTGATCTCCAAACTTAACAAATGAGAACTGTATAATTTTCTGATCTACCTTATCCTTGATAAAATATCGGTCAATCTCCACATGTTTGGTTCGGTCATGTTGCACAGGATTATTTGCTATTTTAATGGCAGCCTTGTTATCACAATGGAGATTCATTGATTTGTCATAACAAATTCCCAAGTCTTTTAATACGCTGTTGACCCACAATAGCTCACAAACTCCTTGAGCCATGCATCAAAATTCAGCTTCTGCACTTGATCTTGCTACCACTTTCTGCTTCTTGCTTTTCCAAGTAACTAAATTACCTTCCACGAAGGTGAAATAGCCTGATGTGGAATGCCTTGTTGTTTTATCTCCAGCCCAATCAAAGTCAGTGTAACCTTCAACACCTATTACATTATTTTTTGAGAACAATCATCCTCGGCCAGAGGCACCCTTTAAGTAGCTCATAATTTGGTATACTGCATTCATGAGATCTACGCTTGGTTTATGCATAAAGTGACTTACAACACTTATGGCATATGCAATATCTGGCCTGGCACGAGACAAGTATATCAGTCTTCCAACCAGCCTTTGGTAATGACTAATATTTGCTGGCTTTTGATCCGAAAATATTCCAAGCACATGATTAATCTCAATCGGTGTTTCTGTTGGCTTACATGCTAGCATTCCAGTCTCAGTGAGGAGATCTAGTACATATTTCCTTTGTGAAAGATAAATACCTTGTTTTGATCTTGTTATCTCAATTCCCAAGAAGTATT
>JAVKPL010001112.1:0-16290 GCA_032173675.1 Gastrolobium villosum
CGTAGCACCATAAATGACAAGTATAAAATGAGTATATAATGAACTACAGTGAGTGAAAAAGCAACAGTGGTTTAAGAAAATAGTGAAAGATATAATAAGTTAAGGGGTCAGATACCCGAAGTTATCAAGTTTGTGAAGGACTAAGTAATTATGGATACCGCAGAGATGAGATTTTCGGTTACACCCCGTGTTACGGGACCGTTAAGATGTAATTTTGCGGAAAAAATTCTAAAAGGTGGGGTGATTATAACACCTCACAATTCTAAATTAAATAATTAAAGTGTTAAGTAAGAAATTAAGTGAAGGATTAGTGAAAATCCCAAAGATTAGGCCAAAATACAAAGAAAGGGCAAAACGGTAATTAGCCAACATGCAACCCTAGGAAGATAAAAATTGAGCAGGAGGTCTCAGATGATAAAAATAAGCCTGAAAATGGATTCAGAATGAAAAATTGAGTGGATAGGCAAGTTTCAGAAAAATCAGTGAATAGTGTTTTTCGCGGGTAAAAATACCGCAGTCAGATTGCACCGTAAAACGTGCCAGTGTAATTTTGAGCTCTAGGTTTCAAATATTGATTTTAAATGGTCCGTAGAAATAGGAAATATGATTTCTGATAATATTTGAGGGATTTAAGTCAATTTGTGGAAGTTTGTCAACGGAGCGCGCTGTACCTTAAAGCAGTGTTTTTCCGAACAACCGGAAAGCTCCAAATTTATCTGAAGGAGTAAAATTAAAGGATTTTGTTAAGATGAAAAATTATAATTTCTCATTAGGTTTTTAAATTGTGAATTTTAGAGATGATCGGAGGGAAATTCGGGTGTTTTAAATCACGTGGGATCCGGTACCCACTTAAAGTCAAATAAACACTTCTTAAACACTATTCATCTTCTTTCATTCACGTATTCTTCTTCTTCCATCAGCATCCAACAACTCCATGGCTCCATTGTTGCACAAGTTTTCTTCCTTCCTCTAAACCAACCAATTCTCAACCAAATTCAACAAAGTTTGTGTTGAATCTTGATGGAAAACACCTTCTAAACACATTGGTACCACTCTTGAGCCTTGAAACCGCGTATTTGGAGAGATCTGGGAAAAAATCAGATTCGAAATCTTGGTGAAAATTGTGTTCTTGGAGCTTTTAAATGCTCCAATGGTGGAGTATACTTAGGTGGAGCCATATACCGTTCAATTGGGTGAGTTATTTCAACATCTCATTGGTTAAATTTTGAGTTTGTGATAATTGACCCTAAAGAGGGATTTTGTGATATGTGGTGTTAGAGAGCTCAAATGGAAAATGTCTATTAGATGATAATGTCTTAGAATGATGTATTAATGCTAGAAATGCAATGAAAATTCTAAGCGAAAAAAAAGGATTTTAACTTAGAAAAAAATTGGTGCATGAAATGGAATTTTTGAGTTTTGTGTTAATGTGTGGTATAGTGAATTGTAGTGTGATTATATGATGTTAGGAAGTGATTATGTGAGTTGTGGGCCATAGGAATTGAGTGGAAATCCTTGGTTTGGACTAACCAAGATTCGGCCATTTATGTACAATTGAGCAAATTGATGTTTTAGAACACTTTGGTGTTGTGTTGTGTGATGGAAAAGTTATTAGATGGGTTGTGTGGTGATTGGCATGAGGAAGAATCAATGTAAAAATAATAAGTGTTGGAAGTGGCAAAATGTGCCTAAAGTGTAATAATTCGCAAAACGTTGCGTAAAAGTCGTAAAACCGAAAAACAACGATTGAACTAGCCTTTGGGTAACCTAAGTAAGTGAAATAAAATGAGAAAGAAAATTTAGAAAAATAAAACCCAAAATAACCCTATTATGGCCGAACCCTTAGGGGAAATGAAGAGGAAATCAGACGTTTTTGCGTTTTGACGTATTGTGACTGAAACTGACGGTTGTGCATGGTTGTACAGGTTGCTGTACGTGGATATAGACTTGGAATAGTGAAACAGCGGATTGCCCTTGGTCCTGGATCAAGTGGATTGAGGTAAGTGATGTGGTTTACACATGTATGTTGAAATTCATGAGTGGATTCAAAGTTCTAAGTGTGTGGGATTGTCCTCTGTGTAGGCGTTCCCTGTTAATCAAGCTGTAAGTGGAGTTCTGCGGAGCTCAGTGAAAGGAAAAAGAAAGGTAACCTCTTGGTACTGGGGCTTGTTCCCCTTTTGTGTTCCACCTTGCTAGTTGATGGCAACGGTAGGAAGTGTGTATGAGTAGTGTAGAACAGCATGAGCTTGCATGTGCATTATCACAGTGGGTACTTATATACCAGATCTCTGGCCAGTAGATATTTTTAGCCTTCGGGCAAGTGTTTACGGACTGCCACTGGATAGGTCTCCGAGAGGGAGTTCCAGTTGACCCAGGGTCGTGGTGTGTTATCCGGATAGGAGCACACTAGGTTGTCTCGGGTGTATATGGCTGGAAGGGGCACCTTGGTGGGTTGTTCTCTGAACACGCCAGGGGTAGTACCCATAGGCGTATAGCCGAGGACATGGCGTGGTATTGGTAGCTACCATCCCGCATGTCGTAGTTGTTCTGATATTTCCCCTTTCTCTAAATCCCTTGCTTTATCCCGTTTTATAACAGTGATGGTGTTTTATATTATTGATATACATCGAAGTGAACGATTGGGCGGAGTTTTCTCCAGAACCTCTTGGTTACTGAGATATATCCGTATATCTCACCCCGTCTCGGGGCATTTATTTCAGGATGTACCAGTGGATATGGAGCAGCGGGCAAGAAGCCCGCATGATGATGAGAGTAGTGATGCATGTTTTGGTTCAGTATATCCTACATGTCATTTTAGTTTATGGATTTATTTGGCAAGTGAAGATGTAATATGTAAACATTTGTAGTTTAAAGTTAAAGTTGTAAATGTACCATGGATGTATGTAATATGATGGAAGGGCTTTAGGCCTATTATAGGTTTATGATTATCTGCATTATGGTTTATGCATGAAATTAATGTTAGTGATTGAAACCATAAAGGAATTGAAAGTAAACTGTTTATGTTTTAAGTGTATGTTGGATTGAGTTGTAAGTGCCCCAAGGCGTTGTTGGACCTTGTGTGTGCCACCCATTGGATTTTGCTGGATTTCAGGTGTATTAGTGGTGTTAAACAGGTTATGCAAATTTGGGGATTTTAAGAAATACAAAGGAAACTCTGGCGAATTTTCTGTAGAATTGGCAGTTTTTGGGTGAACTTTGGAAGAGCGTATCTCTCTCCATAGTGGTCCGATTAGGACGTGCCATACGCCATTTTGAAGCTTAAGATGTCCCCTACGTTGTGTCAAAAGCCTAGGTTCATTGGTGGTGAGCGCAGCCCATGGGGGCTGTTGTCACGTACTGCCCTCTGCTGTCCTGTTTTAGTGGGCAGATTTGAGGTAGTTTTGAGAAATTAATTCCCGCTTCGTTACTTGGTCAAATTAAGCATACGATATATCAAATAGAAGTTTGAGGTGTCTAGTTTATGGTGTAAGAGTTTGAGAGTCATTGGCTGGGCGGTTAGGTGCAGTTTATTCAGTGAAGTTTAGAGGTTTTAGGCTGTTTTGGAGTTGGTAGGCAATGTTGTTTGTCCAACTTCAAACGGCGATAACCGGAGCTCACGAGCTCGGAATCGAGTGTGTGATAGCTTGTTAGAAAGGTAATTGAATAATGAAAAAAGATAACCTGGAGAATAAGTTTGGATTTTTGTTTTGTGTTCGTGGAAAAACAGATTGGCAAATCCTGTTAAGTGGTAAAAACGTAAAAAGTGATGAATTGGCTAAGTGGGTTTATGGGAACCCCTTAGTATCCTGTATGGCTGTATGTGATAAAATAAAGTGTATAAATAGTTAAGAAATTCTTCCGCTAGTGTTTCAGTTACGATCATAGCTTTTTATTATTACGCTTTTTATACTTTTACTGTTCGTGTAATAATCGGAAAAAGTTTATTCTCATTTTTATAAATGAATTGTTGTGATTGTAACTGCGCTTAATATCATAATTAATGTTAACAATACCGGTGTACAACGGGCTGTTACAAATACCACGCCATGTCCTCGGCTATACGCCTATGGATACTACCCCTGGCGTGTTCAGAGAACAACCCACCAAGGTACCCCTTCCAACCATATACACCCGAGACAACCTAGTCTCCTCCTATCCGGATAACACACCACGACCCTGGATCAACTGTAACTCCCTCTCGGATACCTATCCAGTGGCAGTCCGGAAACTTGCCCAAAGGCTAAAAATATCTACTGGCCAGAGATCTGGTACATAAGTACCCATTGTGATAATGCATATGCATGCTCATGCTATTCTACGCTACTCATAAACACTTCCTACCATCACCCTCAACGGGTATGGTGGAACACACAAGGGGAACAAGCCCCAGTACCAAGAGGTTACCTTTCATTTTATCCGTCCACTGAGCTCCGCAGAAACTCCACTTATAGCTTGAACACAGGGAATGCCTACACAGAGGACAATTCCACACACTTAGAACTTTAAACCACTCATGAATTTCAAAATAAAATGTGTAAATCACATCACTTACCTCAATCCACTTGGTCCAGGACCAAGAGCAATCCACTGTTTCACTGTTCCGGGTTTAAATCCACGTACGGCAACCTATACAACCATGTATAGCCGTCAGTTTCAGTCCAAATACGTCAAAACGCGAAAACGTCAAATACTCACCTCACCACTATGTAGGGTTCGGCTAACTTAGTGTTAATTTAGGTTTTATTTTTCTAAATTCTCTTTCTCATTTTATTACACTCACTTAGGTTACTAAAAGGCTAGTTCAATCGTCGTTTTTCTATTTTACGACTTTTACGCAATGTTTTGCGAAATATTTCACTTTAGGCACATTAGGCCAATTTCACTACTTATTATTTTTGTATTGATCCTTCCACATGCCAATCACAACACAACCCTTCTAATTACTTTTTTAACACACAACACATCACTAACATTTTCCAAAACATCATCTCCTCTCATTTGCCTCCTTGGCCGAATTCCAGATACAACCCAATCAAGGATTTTTCATTCAATTCCTGTGATCCACACCTCACATAATCACTTCATATCATCATATAATCACACTATAATTCACCATACAACACATTAACACAAAATTCAAAAATCCAATTCAATGCCTCAAATTTTCCTAAGTTAAAATTCATCATTTTTCGCTTAAAATTTTCATTGCATTTCTAGCATTAATGTATCATTCTAAGACAATATCATCTAATAGACATTTTCAATTTGAGCTCTCTAACACCACATATCACAAAATCCCTCTTTAGGGTCAATAATCAAAACTCCAAATTCAACCAATGAAATGTTGAAATAACTCACCCAAATGCCACGGTATATGGCTCCACCTAAGTATACTCCACCATTGGAGCATTTGAATTCAACATGATCACCCTTTTTTCCTTGCAAACCGCGGCCTAGATGGGCATGGATCTCCTTACACACTCAATTTCAAGGCTAAACAAGGATACCAATGGGTTTATGAGGTGTTTTCCAGGAAGATTCAATATAAACTTTGTTGATTTTGGTGAGATTTTGGTTGGTTTAGGGGAGAAGAAGGATTTGCGCAAATTTGAGGGAAGCAGGGCTGTCCAGCGCGCAGGGAGAGGAGAAAGAGAAAGGTGAGGGGTGATGAATAGTGATCTTGGTGTTTTAGTTGACTTTACGTGGAAACGGGTCCCACGCGATTTAAAACTCATCCGAATTTCCCTCCGATCTCACTAAACGTCCACAAATTTAAAACCTATTTAGAAATTCTAATTTTTAATATTAACTAAACTCCTTTAATTATACTCACTCAGATAAATCCGGAACTTTCCGGTTGTTCTGATAAAACACTGCTTTAAGCTACAGCGCGCGCCGTTGGCACGCTTCCACAAATTGACTTAAATTCATCAAATAATATCAGAAATCATATTTCCTATTTCTATGGACCATTTAAAATTCAAATTTGAAACCTAGAACTCAAAATTCCACTGGCACGTTTTACGGTGCAATCTGACTGCAGTATTTTTACCCGCGAAAAACACTATTCACTGATTTTTCATAAACTTGCCTATCCACTCAATTTCTCATTCTAAATCCATTTCCAGGCTTATTTTTATCATCTAAGACCTTCTGCTCAATTTTTATCTTCCTTGGGTTGCGTGTTGGCTAATTACCGTTTTGCCCTTTCTTTGTATTTTGGCCTATCCTTTGGGATTTCACTAATCCATCACTTAATTACTCACTTACTACTTTAATTACTTAATTTAGAATTACGAGGTGTTATAATCACCCCACCTTTTAGAATTTTGTCCGCAAAATTACATCTTAACGGTCCTGTAACACAGGGTGTAATCGAAAATCCCATTTCTGTGGTATCCATGATTACTTAGTCCTTCACAAACTTGATAACTTCGGGTACCTGACCCCTTAACTCATTATATCTTTCACTGTTTCCTTAAACCACTGTTGCTTTTTCACTCACTGTAGTTCATCATATACTCATTTTACACTTGTCATTTATGGTGCTACGACCTTCAATTCGCAATACTTTAAGCTCTTCACGGCTTACGGTTACACTTTCACCAATTCATCGGTAATAGACGACCACATTACAATTTATTTGTCTCACTTCATCTTATTCTCATCTTCATCTGTCTTTCTGACCCAATGCCGTTACCAAAAATCTCTAGTTGTTTCCATAATAGACTCTAACTTTTTTCATGTATCTTCACATTTTCTTTAGCACTTAACTCTTTTCGTTGTCCTCATTGTTTCAACCATACTCAGACGTACTAGTCCTTTCCATTACTGTTACTACTCTTATGATTTAGTTGTTTTCTTAGCTTTCACCGAAGCACATCCTTTCTAGTTGTCAGGGCACTTTGTCGTTTCTTATGATTTCGACTCACATTAAATTCTATACTCATATACTTTATTTTTCCTTGTCACGTGTCTTTACCTCTTCTTAGGTACTCATAACCATATCTTTCTCTTCATGATATGAAATTTACAATCCTCACAATAGTTTATATTTACGATTAACCTTTTAAGGTTCTTTAACCACAATACACTCTTGAATTTTCTATCTACTAATCATATTCATAATTTACTCTCACTATAACTCTTTTCATTAACTGAACCATCTCAACTTTATCAACTCAGTCAGCTCAATTCTATACTCAGACCTCTCACGGTCTAAACACAACACTCATCAATGACCTCCATATCGAGGACTCATGTTTAATATTTTCACCCACTAACTATTTTCAACTTTCATTCCACTTCGATGTTACCACTTAACCTTATGTTCCACTCATTCATACCACTTTCTCGTAATCATAATCATTTAATCCTGGATGTCAAACTCAAAACACTATTTCTTTACAGCTTTACTCACTTCCACTAAACACTTTGGAACGAATCAATTTTTGACCCACTTCACTATTAACTGATGGACTATTCAAATGCCATATCTCTCATATACAAGTCCTATTCCCTAGGAATCCTTGACACTCAATTATCAAGTCACTTAAGATTTATCCCATCATTGCCACTACTTCTATAATTCACCATCAGTTGGTATATCAATCTCTCAGAATATTCCAAGTTACCACAAACACTCATCCATACGTCATTTGTACTTACCCAACAACAACATCAATATTGTGTATTTTCCACACACCTTCCACCATAAGTGGCATATGCGATTACATCCAACATTTCTCAATCTACTTTACCAGCAAAACCAAGCTATTCACTTTTTGGTAATTAATTACAACTATAGTTCCCATCTATTAATACACGTTCGTACTTGACTCTATTTCAATTTATCTTTTCCTTAGGACTTACAATTCACTGTTTTAACCTGAAATCTTGATCATCACTAGCCTTCCTAGAAGGACACTTACTCATTCTGTCAACTTTAACTCACATTATTATCCCTTTTTGGTCATAAGACGAGGATTCCAACTAACTTGCTACCTCACTTAGAGACAAAATTTATTTCCTCAGACTTACTTTACACCCACAATAGTGCTTCACTATCACACTTCGAAGTTCTTACACACTAAGCCACAACTCTTATATCCAAATCTGACATACTATTGTCCATTTACAAATATATAACCTCGCATCTTGCGTTAACCATATGGAAAAACTCTCCCAATACAGTGGGTAACAACATTCACAAGTTTAACCCCTCGAGCTCTTGTTGTCCTAAGGGCCCCAGATGTCATGACCCACCGATCAGAGAATCCACCCATATGATCCATGCCGTACAAACGACTTACTACTAGTTGTCCCTATTCTAAGGCATCCCCCAAATATTTCTTCTTTGTGCATTCACATAAATTATCTCTACCATACTAACCGTTACACCAATTTGGAACACTTCCTCGTTTCTCATTACTCATATCAAATACTACTAGTCTCCGGGAACTTAACCCGCACAGAGGTAGCTATACACTCCTGGCACATAGGCCCCAATGAGATCTTCCTACTATCAAATCATATTACATGCACCCAGTGCACAGAGAAATTTATACTCATAATATATCTGTATATGACGGCAAAACTGGTACTCCGTGCACTCCAGATCACACATGGACCCAGTCCATTTGGTGTCTGTATCACCTATGTATATAACATCAAAACTGTTTTGTATTACCACATGGGCTTTCCCCAAAATCTTAGTAGTAGTGGTATAATATACACCTGTTACATATAAATTAATTCATCTTACTCTCTCATGTCATCCTTCTCACTGGTAGTTTACTTTTGTTTCAGTTACCCCTCTAACCTGGTTTATAACATAGTCACTGTTATAATAATCCACATTCTCTTCGTAATTTCGTACACGTTTTCCAACTCTTAATAGTTCCTTCTGTCTTGTTACTGTTCAATCCATAGTCCATTATCTCTTCCTTGCTTATTCTTCTCAAAGTTCTGTACACATCTCTTAGTATAATTATCATATTTCCCATCACACAGGGATCTTCCAATCATTTCCGTCGAATCACAGAGAACTACTTCACCTCAATCCTTAGACTGAAACTTACATTAATCCTTGCACTTAAACTACTCGTTCGTTCTTGCACTGACAATTATACCTCAGATCACTAACAAATCTTATCATTTTCATCTTGACATTACACATTATCTCTTTTGCTGACCACATAATTCCACACTCTCTGCACACTTCACACATCAGTTCTTTCGTTAAAATCTTACTTTCGCACTTTATTGTCACTCGGTTCGTATACTAATCACTTGATTTCACATTAAGTTTTACCTTCATTCATTCACTAATCATACCATCTCACCTTATTGTTATACAACAATAATGCCCAAAATCATACCATCGTTCTAATCCACTGCCTGCTACGACTCACATAACATATGCTCTATACTATAGAGCAACTCATCAATTTTCCTGATCACTTCCACCCTTGGTGGTTGTAAAATATCCTGTTACCTTGAAAATACCTCTACTCCGTCTATCACTCCGTATCAAATACCAATATTTTCATAAGCGCACTACAATTAGTAGTACTTATATATATACCACAAGATCATAATTTCTTTACAATTCTCATTACTGTCTTACCCATGATTGTACATCTCAACCATCCTGTTCATTTATCACTAATACGTCTGCCAATTTGAGTCGACATCCACTAACTGCAATAATGCCTTCATGGTACATATATCTTGTGCCATCCATGGCGATTCCTTCACTTTTCCTTATACATATTACACATAATACTATACGCATAATTAGTTCACCTCACTTGTGTTTAGCCAACACTATCTCTTTATGGAATTCACTCTCATATTTCGATATCTCTTACATTACCAATCTACCAGCATCATACTTTCAAGTGTTCAAATCTCGTAGGATTACTCATCAAATGTTCTATTTGTTTCTCTACTTGAACCAACCCAATTCATTCAAGTGCACCGCACTTGTCCTGGTCTCATAACTGCTAATCAAACATGACGTATTTAACTCACACATACGCATATCTGTTCCCTTTTCTCAATAATTCTTCAGGTTCAAAACCTCTCGCCTTGATGAAGTCTATTCACCAAGACCACTTGTACATAATTATCTTACTATACTACACATATACTTGGAATTTCACCAATCTCATAAGCTCATCTCAGTTATATGTTTATTTTTCATAGTACTGCAAAGTTCGTCTATGCTCATATTGTACATATCATAAATTGTACACCACTTTCACTTATAATAACACTTTCTGTTCACTTTCATCTAAGTCAGACAAAATATTTAAGTCTGTTCTTTTTATGCCTTCTAATATTCATACTTGACTTACTGTCGTCCTTTGTCCATGGAGCAGTTAACACTGCAGCCACAACATCAGGCTAAATACTCACATTGGGTGCTTCAAGGTTACTATGCAGGCTTCTTACGATGACCACACATGTAACAGAAAGGAATGGGTTGATCAGACCCACACTAAGGAATTACATATACAACTGTCCAAAAAAAAAAAGGAATTACATATACAGTAATCGATAAGAATCTACATACAATTATGCAGCACATAACACATCTATATATATTATCAGAGTTCCCTAACAAAACTGCTCTAATACCATAAAATGTAACAGCCCGTTACGTACCGGTATTGTTAATATTAATTATGATATTAAGCGCAGTTACAATCACAGCAATTCATTTATAAAAATGCGAATAAACTTTTTCCGATTATTACGCGAACAGTTAAAATCTAAAAAGCGTAATAATTAAAAGCTGTGATCGTAACTGAAAAAACTAGCGGAAGACTTACTTATAGTATTTATACCATTTACTTTAATACACATAAGACACTAAGGGGTTCCCATAAACCCACTTAGCCAATTCCTCACTTTTACGTTTTTACCAACTTAACCAGATTCACTAATTAATTTTTCTACGAACATAAAACAAATCCAAACCTAGACTTCAGGTTATCCTTTTTCCTTATTCAATTACCTTTCTAACAAGCTATCACACACTCGATTCCGAGCTCGTTAGCTCCGGCTATCGCCGTTTGAAGTTGGACAAACAACATTGCCCACCAACTCCAAAACAGCTCAAAACCTCCAATACTCACTGAATATTCTGCACCTAACTACAAGACCACTGCTTCTCAAACTTTTACAACATAAACTAGACACCTCAATTATAACACCTCGGAAAATTAAATGTGAATTTATTTGATAAAAATGGGTTTAAAAGGGAAGGATTAATGAAAATCAGAGAATTATGGCCAAAATGGGCAAAAAGGGCAAAATGGTAATTTGCCAAAAACGTAAACCGAGGCATGAAAAATGGAGTTAGAGATTTAATATGACAAAAATAATGCGGAAAATGGAATCAGGGCGGAAAATTGAGTGAGTAGGCAAAATTGTGAAAAAGTGATGAATAGTGACTTTTTAAGTGAAAGATACTACGGTATGAGTGTACCGATAAGTGTGAAATTTTTATCAATATTTTGAGGAAATAAAAATATGTCATGGACTGGAAAAATATGTAGATTAAGAATTTGTGATCATAAATTTTATCGGGATTAAAGTTAGATCGCGTGTGGGACCCGTGGGACCAAAAACCCACTTGGCCCTACTCACCCCCACGCCTCCCTCCTTCTTTTCTTTCTCCCTCACCGTGACTTTCTCCATTTTTGCAAGAACATGAACCCATTTCTTCTTCCTCACCATTTCTTCATTTCTTCACCAAATCTCTTGATTTTGGTGTTGAAATCTATTGTAAACAACCTTCTAGAGCCATTGATGGCACTTCCATGCCTTGAAACCACCTCCTTGCTGCGTTTTTGGACAGGGACAGATCCGAACCATGTTGTGTTCTTGGAGTTTTTGGAGTTTTTGGATCTCCTTTGGATTGGTGAAGCCTTGGTGGTGTTCATACACTAGATGGTGAGTATATTTGTGGTACTTTTGTGGTTGATTTTGTAGATCTAGAAATTATGCTTTAAATCTTTAATCTTAGATGTGTGATGATAGAGAGCTCAAATGGAAAAATGCTATTAGATGAAAATGCCTTAGAATGATGCTTGTAAGCTAGAAATGCTATGATAAATTTTGGTGAAAAAGTTGGGTTTTTAACTTAGGAAATTTTGGGTTGAGTTTCATAACTTTGTGAAATTGGCATGTGGTGTAATTGAATAATTGAATGATGGACCATTGGCATAGGTTGATAATATGATTAAATGATTAGTATGAGTGTTAAAATGGAATTAAAAACCTTGTATAACCATCCTTGAGGAATTCGAACCATAGAGGGGTTTGGAGAAAAAATGATGTAAAGGTTGTGTAGTTGAGATTGTATGATATAAAGTGGTGTTTAATTGGAAGGTAGGTTAGTATGTTGTTGTGGAATTGGAAGAATGTAAAATGAATAATTACTTGAGATTAAATGATTGATTTGGAAATGGTTTGATAATCATGTTGTGGATTATCTAGGTTGCCTCTTTTGGACGCTATGGAAGCGGGTAAGCTTGGAGCTTACGTATGGAGCATGGGCTCGGTGTTGAGGTAACCTTTGGAACTGGGGTTTAGTCCCTTGTGTGCTCCACCACACCTAGTGGAAGGTTGTGGTTGGATTATGTGTTTATGGCATTGTGTGATTATGTGCTTGTATGCATATTGCTTGGATTGTGTGAAAATTGTTTGGTCACTGGCCAGTTGACGTGTGTTGGTTTGGACATCCGCTGGATAATTCCGTGTGAGAATGCCAGTTGGGTATGCCGTGGGGTCGACTCTGGGAGCGACACCAGGATGATCCAAACGGGGGACATCCGCCGGATAGGGCTCATGAGGAGTTCCGGTTGGGTTTTGCCATGGAGTCTTCTCAACCATGGGAGAGGCGCCAGGATTGTCTCAGGAGTTATATGATGGAGTCCTTGAACATAAATCCATGCGTGGATGTTCTCGGGTTGTCTCCAGTTGGTTGGTGATATTGTATTGCATGCATATTATATGATGTTATATTTGCACATTGAGTGAGCCATGGGGTGGAGAAGCCTCCAGGGCCCTTGGTTTACTGAGATATATTTATATATCTCACCCCGTGTTTGGGGCATCATTTCAGGTTAGGTTGAACCTGGAAGAGTGGAGCATGAGGTGCATATTGGAGGCACCATGTGATGAGCATTGGATTGGGATACACCTTGCATATGTTTTATGCTTTAGAATTAGATCATGAACGGGTGCATGTTGAAAATGTCATATCTTTGTATGTTCATGACTACATGTTAAATTCTTTCAATTTGATGTATATGTATGACTTTAGAATCTATTGTATATTTGAGTGAGCATGGGACTTGTCCATTGCCACCTTTCTTGTATTTGAAACCTTGATTCTTATGTTGTAAAATGGTCCAATTTGGATGTAAAATGGCCATTATATTAAAGACTTTGTAAATGATGAATGATTGAATGAAAATGCATGTTGGAAGGGCCTAGTGCCTACATTAGAGTATGTCTAAGTGTTGTGGGGAGTACTAAGATGTTAGGGATGGATTACACAACCCTTTTTGGGCTGAAAATGCTGTAATTTGTCACTTTTGCTGCATAGTAATCGATTACCCAAGCATGGTAATCGATTACCATGCAACAGGGGACGAAATTTGGCTACTGTCTTCACTAGTAATCGATTACTGAGGCTTGGTAATCGATTACCATGTGAGGTAATCGATTACCCAAGGTTGGTAATCGATTACCAGAACAGAGGAGGTAAAATTTTAGCTACTGTCTCGTTTTTGACAGGTGGTAATCGATTACCACCCACTGGTAATCGATTACCACAGTGTAATTTTTGAAAATTTATGTTTTTCTAGACTGAAAGAAAGGGGCTTAACTTGGTGGGTAGAACTCCAAATGGTATGTGGTTTGAAACCACGCGTAGCTTATGTAAAGGGCTAGAACATGATAAGATATGAAAGTAATTTGATGGGTTTAAATGGGTTGAATAAAAAGAAAGATTAGTGATGTTAGTAAACTGTATGCTTCCGCGTATTGCACTTACAATTATATTGTTGTTTTAATTGATTACGGAAAAGGTTATGGTTATGAAAAGGAATATGATAAAAGAAAAAAGTTGCCCGTAATTTAATTAACCCAACTACTGTGATTGTAACTGCGCTTAATATCATAATCAATGTCAACAATACCGGTACGTAACGGGCTGTTACATCAATCTTAGATTTGATATATCGTATGCTTAACTTGACCAAGCAACGAAGCGGGAATTAATTTCCCAAAACTGACCCAGATCTGCCCACGGATACAGGCCAGAACCGGGCAGTTCGTGCCATCAGCCACCATGGGCTGCGCACACCACCAATGATTCTAGGATCGTGACACAACATAGGGGACATCTTAAGCTTCAAAATGGCGTATGACACGTCCCAACCGGACCACTATGGAGAGAGATATGCTCCCCCGAAGTTCACCCAAAAACTGCCAATTCTACAGAAATTTTGCCAGAGTTTCCTTTGTATTTCCTAAAATCCCCAAATTTGCATAAGCTGTTTAACACTACAATGGTACCTGAAATCCAACAATAATCCAATGGGCGGCACACACAAGGACCAACAATGCCTTGGGGCACTTACAACCCAATCCAATTTACACTTAAAACATAAACAGTTCACTTTCAAATCTTTTATAGTTTCAATCACCAACTTTCAATTTCATGCATAAATCATCATACAGATAATCATAACTCTAAAATAGGCCTAAAGCCCTTCCATCATAATAAGCATACATCCATGGTATATTTACAATACTGAATTACAATTACACTTACACTTTAACTTCAATTTACAATAATCCACATATTACAACTTTACTTAACAAATGAATTCATAACTAAAATGACATGATCATAGGTAATTAATGACAACACTTCATGATCTTCCTATGGGCCTCTTGCCCGCCACTCCTGTGCCACTGCTACCTCCTGAAATAAATGCCCCGAGACGGGGTGAGATATACGAATATATCTCAGTAACCAAGAGGTTCTGGAGAAAACTCCGCCCAATGGTTCACTTCGATGTATATCAATAATATAAAACAACATCACTGTTATAAAACGGGATAAAGCAAGGGATTTAGAGAAAGGGGGTAATATCAGAAAACAACTACGACATGCGGGAATGGTAGCTACCAATACCACCTCATGTCCTCGGCTATGCGCCTATGGGTACTACCTCTGGCGTGTTCAGAGAACAACCCACCAAGGTACCCCTTCCAACCATATACACCCGAGACAACCTAGTGTGCAGGGAAAGAGAGAAAGAGAAAGGTGAGGGGTGATGAATAGTGATCTTGGTGTTTTAGTTGACTTTAAGTGGAAAAAGGTCCCACGCGATTTAAAACTCATCCGAATTTCCCTCCGATCTCACTAAACGTCCACTAATTTAAAACCTATTTAGAAATTATAATTTTTAATATTATTAACTAAACTCCTTTAATTATACTCACTCAGATAAATCCGGAACTTTCCGGTTGTTCGGATAAAACACTGCTTTAAGCTACAGCGCGCGCCGTTGGCACGCTTCCACAAATTGACTTAGATTCATCAAATAATATCAGAAATCATATTTCCTATTTCTACGGACCATTTAAAATTCAAATTTGAAACCTAGAGCTCAAAATTCCACTGGCACGTTTTACGGTGCTATCTGACTGCGGTATTTTTACCCACGAAAAACACTATTCACTGATTTTTCTGAAACTTGCCTATCCACTCAATTTTTCGTTCTGAATCCATTTCCAGGCTTATTTTTATCATCTGAGACCTTCTGCTCAATTTTTATCTTCATAGGGTTGCGTGTTGGCTAATTACCGTTTTGCCCTTTCTTTGTATTTTGGCCTATCCTTTGGGATTTTCACTAATTCATCACTTAATTACTCATTTACTACTTTAATTACTTAATTTAGAATTGCGAGGTGTTATACCGAACCATGTTCGGATAGGTAAAAAACGTAAAAGTGAGATTTTAGCTAAGTGGGTTTATGGGAACCCCTTAGTGACTTGAGAGAAGTGTTTTATGACATCTAAGGAGTTTATAATATTATTCTGTTAAGAGTTTACGGTTACAGTCACAGCTTTTATTTATTATGCTTTATTATTGTTTAAATGCTCGCGTAATAAATGGAAAAAAGTTTACTCGCATTTTTATAAATGAATTGTTGTGATTGTAATTGCGCTTAATATCATAATGAATGTTAACAATA
>JAVKPL010001113.1:0-16182 GCA_032173675.1 Gastrolobium villosum
TTCCGTCGAAAAACTTCACAAAATCAATTTCTTTTGCATTTATTTTATTGATCCGTTTTCGAAGGAATTCATTTTCCATCAAAAATCTTCGACGGAAACCATTTTCCATCAAAAATCTACTACGGAATCCATTTTCCGTCGAAAAACTTCATTTTCGACGGAATTCATTTTCGACGGAATTCATTTTCCGTTAAAAATCTTCACAAAATCAATTTCTTTTACATTTATTTTATTAATCCGTTTTCGACGGAATACATTTTTCGTCGAAAAACTTGATAAAATCAATTTCTTTTGCATTTATTTTATTCATCCATTTTCGACGGAATTCATTTTCCGTCAAAAATCTTCGACGGAATACATTTTTCGTCGAAAAACTTCATAAAATCAATTTCTTTTGCATTTATTTTATTCATCCATTTTCGACGGTATTCGTTTTCCGTCCAAAATCTTCGACGGAATCCATTTTCCATCAAAAATCAATTTATTTTGCAAATTCATCCGTTTTCGTGGAAAAACTTCAAAAAATCAATTTCTTTTGCATTTATTTTATTCAAAAATCCGTTTTCGAAATCCATTTTCCGTCGAAAAACTTCACAAAATCAATTTCTTTTGCATTTATTTTATTAATCCGTTTTCGACACAATTCTTTTTCCGTCGAAAAACTTCACAAAATCAATTTCTTTTGCATTTATTTTATTCATCCGTTTTCGACGGAATACATTTTTCGTCAAAAATCTTCAACGGAATCCATTTTTCGTCGAAAAATTCATAAAATCAATTTCTTTTGCATTTTTTTTATTCATCCCTTTTCAACGGAATTCATTTTCCGTCAAAAATCTTCGACGAAATCCATTTTTCGTCGAAAAACTTCATAAAATCAATTTCTTTTGCATTTATTTTATTCATCCATTTTCGACGGAATCCGTTTTCCATCGAAAAACTACACAAAATCAATTTCTTTTGCATTTATTTTATTCATCCATTTTCGATGGAATCAATTTTCCATCAAAAATCTTCGACGGAAACCATTTTCCATAAAAAATCTTCTACGGAATCCATTTTCTGTCGAAAAACTTCATTTTCGACGGAATTCATTTTCCGTTAAAAATCTTCACAAAATCAATTTCTTTTACATTTATTTTATTAATCCGTTTTCGACGGAATATATTTTTCGTCGAAAAAATTGATAAAATCAATTTCTTTTGCATTTATTTTATTCATCCATTTTCGACGGAATTCATTTTCCGTCAAAAATCTTCGACGGAATACATTTTTCGTCGAAAAACTTCATAAAATCAATTTCTTTTGCATTTATTTTATTCATCCATTTTCGACGGTATTCGTTTTCCGTCCAAAATCTTCGACGGAATCCATTTTCCATCGAAAAACTTAACAAAATCAATTTCTTTTGCATTATTTTTATTCATCCAATTTCGACGGAATCCATTTTCCATAAATCTTCTACGAAATCCATTTTCCGTCGAAAAACTTCAAAAAATCAATTTCTTTTGCATTTATTTTATTAATCCGTTTTCGACACAATTCTTTTTCCGTTGAAAAACCTCACAAAATCAATTTCTTTTGCATTTATTTTATTCATCCGTTTTCGACGGAATACATTTTCCGTCAAAAAATTTCGACCTAATCCATTTTCCGTCGAAAAACTTCACAAAATCAATTTCTTTTGCATTTATTTTATTCATCCATGTTCGATGGAATTTATTTTCCGTCAAAAATCTTCGACGGAATCCATTTTCCGTCAAAAATCTTCACAAAATCAATTTCTTTTGCATTTATTTTATTCATCCGTTTTCGATGGAATTTGTTTTCCGTCGAAAAACTTCACAAAATCAATATCTTTTGCATTTATTTTATTCATCCGTTTTCGACGGAATACATTTTTCGTCAAAAATGTTCGACGGAATCCATTTTTCATCGAAAAACATCATAAAATCAATTTCTTTTGCATTTATTTTATTCATCCAAGTTCGATGGAATTTATTTTCCGTCAAAAATCTTCGACGGAATCCATTTTTCGTCAAAAATCTTCTCAAAATCAATTTCTTTTGCATTTATTTTATTCATCCGTTTTCGATGGAATTTGTTTTCCGTCGAAAAACTTCACAAAATCAATTTCTTTTGCATTTATTTTATTCATCCGTTTTCGACGGAATACATTTTTCGTCAAAAATGTTCGACGGAATCCATTTTTCATCGAAAAAGATCATAAAATCAATTTCTTTTGCATTTATTTTATTCATCCGTTTTTGACGGAATTTGTTTTTCGTCGAAAAACTTCAGAAAATCAATTTCTTTTGCATTTATTTTATTAATCCATTTTCGATGGAATTCATTTGCCGTCAAAAATTTTCGACGGAATCCATTTTCCGTCAAAAATCTTCTACGGAATCCATTTTCAGTCGAAAAACTTCACAAAATCAATTTCTTTGGCATTTATTTTATTCATCCGTTTTCGACGGAATTTGTTTTCCGTCGAAAAACTTCCCAAAATCAATTTATTTTGCATTTATTTTATTCATCCGTTTTCGACGGAATACATTTTTCGTCAAAAATCTTCGACGGAATACATTTTGCGTCGAAAAACTTGATAAAATCAATTTCTTTTGCATTTATTTTATTCATCCATTTTCGACGGAATTCATTTTCCGTCAAAAATCTTCGACGGAATACAATTTTCGTCGAAAAACTTGATAAAATCAATTTCTTTTGCATTTATTTTATTCATCCGTTTTCGACGGAATTCATTTTCTGTCAAAAATCTTCGACGGAATCCATTTTCCATCCAAAATCTTCTACGAAATTCATTTTTCGTCGAAAAACTTCAAAAAATCAATTTCTTTTGCATTTATTTTATTCATCCGTTTTCGACGGAATACATTTTCCGTCAAAAATCTTCGACCGAATCCATTTTATGTCGAAAAACTTCACAAAATCAATTTCTTTTCATTTATTTTATTCATCCGTTTTCGATGGAATTCATTTTCCGTCAAAAATCTTCGACGAAATCCATTTTCCATCAAAAATCTTCGACGAAAACCATTTTCCATAAAAAATCTTCTACGGAATCCATTTTCTGTCGAAAAACTTCATTTTCGACGGAATTCATTTTCCGTTAAAAATCTTCACAAAATCAATTTCTTTTACATTTATTTTATTAATCCGTTTTCGACGGAATATATTTTTCGTCGAAAAACTTGATAAAATCAATTTCTTTTGCATTTATTTTATTCATCCATTTTCGACGGAATTCATTTTCCGTCAAAAATCTTCGACGGAATACATTTTTCGTCGAAAAACTTCATAAAATCAATTTCTTTTGCATTTATTTTATTCATCCATTTTCGACGGTATTCGTTTTCCGTCCAAAATCTTCGACGGAATCCATTTTCCATCGAAAAACTTAACAAAATCAATTTCTTTTGCATTTATTTTATTCATCCGTTTTCGACGGAATTCATTTTCTGTCAAAAATCTTCGACGGAATCCATTTTCCATCAAAAATCTTCTACGAAATCCATTTTCCGTCGAAAAACTTCAAAAAATCAATTTCTTTTGCATTTATTTTATTAATCCGTTTTCGACACAATTCTTTTTCCGTTGAAAAACCTCACAAAATCAATTTCTTTTGCATTTATTTTATTCATCAATTTTCGACGGAATACATTTTTCGTCAAAAATCTTCAACGGAATCCATTTTCCGTCGAAAAACTTCATAAAATCAATTTCTTTTGCATTTATTTTATTCATCCTTTTTCAATGGAATTCATTTTCCGTCAAAAATCTTCGACGGAATCCATTTTCCGTCGAAAAACTTCACAAAATCAATTTCTTTTGCATTTATTTTATTCATCCATTTTCGACGGAATTCGTTTTCCGTCGAAAAACTTCACAAAATCAATTTCTTTTGCATTTATTTTATTCATCCGTTTTCGAAGGAATTCATTTTCCATCAAAAATCTTCGACGGAAACCATTTTCCATAAAAAATCTTCTACGGAATCCATTTTCCGTACGAAAAACTTCATTTTCGACGGAATTCATTTTCCGTTAAAAATCTTCACAAAATCAATTTCTTTTACATTTATTTTATTAATCCGTTTTCGACGGAATAAATTTTTCGTCGAAAAACTTGATAAAATCAATTTCTTTTGCATTTATTTTATTCATCCATTTTCGACGGAATTCATTTTCCGTCAAAAATCTTCGACGGAATACATTTTTCGTCGAAAAACTTCATAAAATCAATTTCTTTTGCATTTATTTTATTCATCCATTTTCGACGGTATTCGTTTTCCGTCCAAAATCTTCGACGGAATCCATTTTCCGTCGAAAAACTTCACAAAATCAATTTCTTTTGCATTTATTTTATTCATCCGTTTTCGACGGAATTCATTTTCTGTCAAAAATCTTCGACGGAATCCATTTTCCATCAAAAATCTTCTACGAAATCCATTTTCCGTCCAAAAACTTCAAAAAATCAATTTCTTTTGCATTTATTTTATTAATCCGTTTTCGACACAATTCTTTTTCCGTTGAAAAACTTCACAAAATCAATTTCTTTTGCATTTATTTTATTCATCCTTTTTCGACGGAATACATTTTCCGTCAAAAATTTTCGACCTAATCCATTTTCCGTCGAAAAACTTCACAAAATCAATTTCTTTTGCATTTATTTTATTCATCCATGTTCGATGGAATTTATTTTCCGTCAAAAATCTTCGACGGAATCCATTTTCCGTCAAAAATCTTCACAAAATCAATTTCTTTTGCATTTATTTTATTCATCCGTTTTCGATGGAATTTGTTTTCCGTCGAAAAACTTCACAAAATCAATTTCTTTTGCATTTATTTTTTCATCCGTTTTCGACGGAATACATTTTTCGTCAAAAATGTTCGACGGAATCCAATCGAAAAACATTAAAATCAAAATTTTTCGACGGAAAACAAAAATCTTCACAAAATCAATTTCTTTTGCATTTATTTTATTCATCCGTTTTCGATGGAATACATTTTCCGTCAAAAATTTTCGACGGAATCCATTTTCCATCGAAAAACATCATAAAATCAATTTCTTTTGCATTTATTTTATTCATCCGTTTTTGACGGAATTTGTTTTTCGTCGAAAAACTTCAGAAAATCAATTTCTTTTGCATTTATTTTATTAATCCGTTTTCGATGGAATTCATTTGCCGTCAAAAATTTTCGACGGAATCCATTTTCCGTCAAAAATCTTCTACGGAATCCATTTTCAGTCGAAAAACTTCACAAAATCAATTTCTTTGGCATTTATTTTATTCATCCGTTTTCGACGGAATTTGTTTTCCGTCGAAAAACTTCCCAAAATCAATTTATTTTGCATTTATTTTATTCATCCGTTTTCGATGGAATACATTTTTCGTCAAAAATCTTCGACGGAATACATTTTGCGTCGAAAAACTTGATAAAATCAATTTCTTTTGCATTTATTTTATTCATCCATTTTCGACGGAATTCATTTTCCGTCAAAAATCTTCGACGGAATACAATTTTCGTCGAAAAACTTGATAAAATCAATTTCTTTTGCATTTATTTTATTCATCCGTTTTCGACGGAATTCATTTTCTGTCAAAAATCTTCGACGGAATCCATTTTCCATCAAAAATCTTCTACGAAATTCGTTTTTCGTCGAAAAACTTCAAAAAATCAATTTCTTTTGCATTTATTTTATTAATCCGTTTTCGACGCAATTCTTTTTCCGTCGAAAAACTTCACAAAATCAATTTCTTTTGCATTTATTTTATTCATCCGTTTTCGACGGAATACATTTTCCGTCAAAAATCTTCGACCGAATCCATTTTCCGTCGAAAAACTTCACAAAATCAATTTCTTTTGCATTTATTTTATTCATCCGTTTTCGATGGAATTCATTTTCCGTCAAAAATCTTCGACGGAATCCATTTTCCGTCAAAAATCTTAACAAAAACAATTTCTTTTGCATTTATTTTATTCATCCGTTTTCGACGGAATTCATTTTCTGTCAAAAATCTTCGACGGAATCCATTTTCCATCAAAAATCTTCTACGGAATCCATTTTCCGTGGAAAAACTTCATTTTCGACGGAATTCATTTTCGACGGAATTCATTTTCCGTTAAAAATCTTCACAAAATCAATTTCTTTTACATTTATTTTATTAATCCGTTTTCGACGGAATAAATTTTTCGTCGAAAAACTTGATAAAATCAATTTCTTTTGCATTTATTTTATTCATCCATTTTCGACGGAATTCATTTTCCGTCAAAAATCTTCGACGGAATACATTTTTCGTCGAAAAACTTCATAAAATCAATTTCTTTTGCATTTATTTTATTCATCCATTTTCGACGGTATTCGTTTTCCGTCCAAAATCTTCGACGGAATCCATTTTCCGTCGAAAAACTTCACAAAATCAATTTCTTTTGCATTTATTTTATTCATCCGTTTTCGACGGAATTCATTTTCTGTCAAAAATCTTCGACGGAATCCATTTTCCATCAAAAATCTTCTACGAAATCCATTTTCCGTCCAAAAACTTCAAAAAATCAATTTCTTTTGCATTTATTTTATTAATCCGTTTTCGACACAATTCTTTTTCCGTTGAAAAACTTCACAAAATCAATTTCTTTTGCATTTATTTTATTCATCCTTTTTCGACGGAATACATTTTCCGTCAAAAATTTTCGACCTAATCCATTTTCCGTCGAAAAACTTCACAAAATCAATTTCTTTTGCATTTATTTTATTCATCCATGTTCGATGGAATTTATTTTCCGTCAAAAATCTTCGACGGAATCCATTTTCCGTCAAAAATCTTCACAAAATCAATTTCTTTTGCATTTATTTTATTCATCCGTTTTCGATGGAATTTGTTTTCCGTCGAAAAACTTCACAAAATCAATTTCTTTTGCATTTATTTTTTTCATCCGTTTTCGACGGAATACATTTTTCGTCAAAAATGTTCGACGGAATCCATTTTTCATCGAAAAACATCATAAAATCAATTTCTTTTGCATTTATTTTATTCATCCGTTTTTGACGGAATTTGTTTTTCGTCGAAAAACTTCAGAAAATCAATTTCTTTTGCATTTATTTTATTAATCCGTTTTCGATGGAATTCATTTGCCGTCAAAAATTTTCGACGGAATCCATTTTCCGTCAAAAATCTTCTACGGAATCCATTTTCAGTCGAAAAACTTCACAAAATCAATTTCTTTGGCATTTATTTTATTCATCCGTTTTCGACGGAATTTGTTTTCCGTCGAAAAACTTCCCAAAATCAATTTATTTTGCATTTATTTTATTCATCCGTTTTCGATGGAATACATTTTTCGTCAAAAATCTTCGACGGAATACATTTTGCGTCGAAAAACTTGATAAAATCAATTTCTTTTGCATTTATTTTATTCATCCATTTTCGACGGAACTCATTTTTCGTCAAAAATCTTCGACGGAATACAATTTTCGTCGAAAAACTTGATAAAATCAATTTCTTTTGCATTTATTTTATTCATCCGTTTTCGACGGAATTCATTTTCTGTCAAAAATCTTCGACGGAATCCATTTTCCATCAAAAATCTTCTACGAAATTCATTTTTCGTCGAAAAACTTCAAAAAATCAATTTCTTTTGCATTTATTTTATTCATCCATTTTCGACGGAATACATTTTCCGTCAAAAATCTTCGACCGAATCCATTTTTCGTCGAAAAACTTCACAAAATCAATTTCTTTTGCATTTATTTTATTCATCCGTTTTCGAGGAATTCATTTTCCATCAAAAATCTTCCGGAAACCATTTTCCATCAAAAATCTTCTACGGAATCCATTTTCCGTCGAAAAACTTCATTTTCAATTTCTTTTGAATTCATTTTCCGTTAAAAATCTTCACAAAATCAATTTCTTTTACATTTATTTTATTAATTCGTTTTCGACGGAATACATTTTTCGTCGAAAAACTTGATAAAATCAATTTCTTTTGCATTTATTTTATTCATCCATTTTCGACGGAATTCATTTTCCGTCAAAAATCTTCGACGGAATACATTTTTCGTCGAAAAACTTCATAAAATCAATTTCTTTTGCATTTATTTGATTCATCCATTTTCGACGGTATTCGTTTTCCGTCCAAAATCTTCGACGAATTCCATTTTCCATCAAAAATCTTCTACGGAATCCATTTTCCGTCGAAAAACTTCACAAAATCAATTTCTTTTGCATTTATTTTATTAATCCGTTTTCGACGGAATACATTTTCCGTTGAAAAACTTCACAAAATCAATTTCTTTTGCATTTATTTTATTCATCCATGTTCGATGGAATTTATTTTCCGTCCAAAATCTTCGACGGAATCCATTTTCCGTCAAAAATCTTCACAAAATCAATTTCTTTTGCATTTATTTTATTCATCCATTTTCGACGGAATTTTTTTTCCGTCGAAAAACTTCACAAAATCAATTTCTTTTGCATTTATTTTATTCATCCGTTTTCGACGGAATACATTTTTCGTCAAAAATGTTCGACGGAATCCATTTTTCATCGAAAAACTTCAGAAAATCAATTTCTTTTGCATTTATTTTATTCATCCGTTTTTGACGGAATTTGTTTTTCGTCGAAAAACTTCAGAAAATCAATTTCTTTTGCATTTATTTTATTCATCCGTTTTCGATGGAATACATTTTCCGTCAAAAATCTTCGACGGAATCCATTTTCCGTCAAAAATCTTCGACGGAATCCGTTTTCCGTCGAAAAACTTCACAAAATCAATTTCTTTTGCATTTATTTTATTCATCCGTTTTCGACGGAATACATTTTCGGTCAAAAATTTTCGACCTAATCTATTTTCCGTCGAAAAACTTCACAAAATCAATTTCTTTTGCATTTATTTTATTCATCCATGTTCGATGGAATTTATTTTCCGTCAAAAATCTTCGACGGAATCCATTTTCCGTCAAAAATCTTCACAAAATCAATTTCTTTTGCATTTATTTTATTCATCCGTTTTCGACGGAATTTGTTTTCCGTCGAAAAACTTCACAAAATCAATTTCTTTTGCATTTATTTTATTCATCCGTTTTCGACGGAATACATTTTTCGTCAAAAATGTTCGACGGAATCCATTTTTCATCGAAAAACTTCATAAAATCAATTTCTTTTACATTTATTTTATTCATCCATTTTCGACGGAATTCATTTTCCTTCAAAAATCTTCGACGGAATCCTTTTTCCGTCGAAAAACTTCACAAAATCAATTTCTTTTGCATTTATTTTATTCATCCATTTTCGACGGAATTCATTTTCCGTCAAAAATCTTCGACGGAATCCATTTTCCGTCGAAAAACTTCACAAAATCAATTTATTTTGCATTTATTTTATTCATCCGTTTTCGACGGAATACATTTTTCGTCAAAAATCTTCGACGGAATACATTTTGCGTCGAAAAACTTGATAAAATCAATTTCTTTTGCATTTATTTTATTCATCCATTTTCGACGAAATTCATTTTCCGTCAAAAATCTTCGACGGAATACAATTTTCGTCGCAAAACTTGATAAAATCAATTTCTTTTGCATTTATTTTATTCATCCGTTTTCGACGGAATTCATTTTCTGTCAAAAATATTCGACGGAATAAATTTTCCATCAAAAATCTTCTACGAAATTCATTTTTCGTCGAAAAACTTCAAAAAATCAATTTCTTTTGCATTTATTTTATTAATCCGTTTTCGACGCAATTCTTTTTCCGTCGAAAAACTTCACAAAATCAATTTCTTTTGCATTTATTTTATTCATCCGTTTTTTACATTTTCCGTCGAAAAATCCGTTTTCATTTATTTTATTCAAATTTTCTATGGAATTCATTTTCCGTCAAAAACTTCACAAAATCAATTTCTTTTGCATTTATTTTATTCATCCGATGGAATTCATTTTCCGTCAAAAATCTCAAAAATCTTCACAAAAACAATTTCTTTTGCATTTATTTTATTCATCCATTTTCGACGGAATTCATTTTCCGTCAAAAATCTTCGACGAAATCCATTTTCTGTCGAAAAACTTCACAAAATCAATTTCTTTTGCATTTATTTTATTCATCCGTTTTCGATGGAATTCATTTTCCGTCAAAAATCTTCAACGGAATCCATTTTCCGTCAAAAATCTTCTACGGAATCCATTTTTCGTCGAAAAACTTCACAAAATCATTTTCTTTTGCATTTATTTTATTCATCCGTTTTCGACGGAATACATTTTTCGTCAAAAATCTTCAACGGAATCCATTTTTCGTCGAAAAATTAATAAAATCAATTTCTTTTGCATTTATTTTATTCATCCATTTTCAATGGAATTCATTTTCCGTCAAAAATCTTCGACGAAATCCATTTTTCGTCGAAAAAATTCATAAAATCAATTTCTTTTGCATTTATTTTATTCATCCATTTTCGACAGAATCCATTTTCCGTCGAAAAACTTCACAAAATCAATTTCTTTTGCATTTATTTTATTCATCCATTTTCGACGGAATCAATTTTCCATCAAAAATCTTCGACGGAAACCATTTTCCATCAAAAATCTTCTACGGAATCCATTTTCCGTCGAAAAACTTCATTTTCGACGGAATTCATTTTCCGTCCAAAATCTTCGACGGAATATATTTTTCGTCGAAAAACTTGATAAAATCAATTTCTTTTGCATTTATTTTATTCATCCATTTTCGACGGAATTCATTTTCCGTCAAAAATCTTCGACGGAATACATTTTTCGTCGAAAAACTTTATAAAATCAATTTCTTTTGCATTTATTTTATTCATCCATTTTCGACGGTATTCGTTTTCCGTCCAAAATCTTCGACGAAATCCATTTTCCATCTAAAAACTTCACAAAATCAATTTCTTTTGCATTTATTTTATTCATCCATTTTCGACGGAATTCATTTTCCGTCAAAAATCTTCGACCGAATCCATTTTCTGTCGAAAAACTTCACAAAATCAATTTCTTTTGCATTTATTTTATTCATCCGTTTTCGATGGAATTCATTTTCCGTCAAAAATCTTCGACGAAATCCATTTTACGTCAAAAATCTTCACAAAAACAATTTCTTTTGCATTTATTTTATTCATCCGTTTTCGACGGAATTTGTTTTCCGTCGAAAAACTTCACAAAATCAATTTCTTTTGCATTTATTTTATTCATCCGTTTTCGACGGAATACATTTTCGTCAAAAATGTTCGACGGAATCCAATTTTCATAGAAAAACTTCATAAAATCAATTTCTTATGCATTTATTTTATTCATCCATTTTCGACGGAATTCATTTTCCGTCAAAAATCTTCGACGGAATCCATTTTCCGTCGAAAAACTTCACAAAATCAATTTCTTTTGCATTTATTTTATTCATCCGTTTTCGAAGGAATTCATTTTCCATCAAAAATCTTCGACGGAAACCATTTTCCATCAAAAATCTTCTACGGAATCCATTTTCCGTCGAAAAACTTCATTTTCGACGGAATTCATTTTCCGTTAAAAATCTTCACAAAATCATTTTCTTTTACATTTATTTTATTAATTCGTTTTCGACGGAATACATTTTTCGTCGAAAAACTTGATAAAATCAATTTCTTTTGCATTTATTTTATTCATCCATTTTCGACGGAATTCATTTTCCGTCAAAAATCTTCGACGGAATACATTTTTCGTCGAAAAACTTCATAAAATCAATTTCTTTTGCATTTATTTGATTCATCCATTTTCGACGGTATTCGTTTTCCGTCCAAAATCTTCCGCATTTATTTTAATCCGTTTTCGACGGAATTTTCCAAAATTTCTTTTGCATTTACGAATTCCATTTTCAATCAAAAATCTTCTACGGAATCCATTTTCCGTCGAAAAACTTCACAAAATCAATTTCTTTTGCATTTATTTTATTCATCCGTTTTCGACGGAATACATTTTCCGTCAAAAATTTTCGACCTAATCTATTTTCCGTCGAAAAACTTCACAAAATCAATTTCTTTTGCATTTATTTTATTCATCCATGTTCGATGGAATTTATTTTCCGTCAAAAATCTTCGACGGAATCCATTTTCCGTCAAAAATCTTCACAAAATCAATTTCTTTTGCATTTATATTATTCATCCGTTTTCGACGGAATTTGTTTTCCGTCGAAAAACTTCACAAAATCAATTTCTTTTGCATTTATTTTATTCATCCGTTTTCAACGGAATACATTTTTCGTCAAAAATGTTCGACGGAATCCATTTTTCATCGAAAAACTTCATAAAATCAATTTCTTTTACATTTATTTTATTCATCCATTTTCGACGGAATTCATTTTCCTTCAAAAATCTTCGACGGAATCCTTTTTCCGTCGAAAAACTTCACAAAATCAATTTCTTTTGCATTTATTTTATTCATCCATTTTCGACGGAATTCATTTTCCGTCAAAAATCTTCGACGGAATCCATTTTTCGTCGAAAAACTTCACAAAATCAATTTATTTTGCATTTATTTTTTTCATCCGTTTTCGACGGAATACATTTTTCGTCAAAAATCTTCGACGGAATACATTTTGCGTCGAAAAACTTGATAAAATCAATTTCTTTTGCATTTATTTTATTCATCCATTTTCGACGAAATTCATTTTCCGTCAAAAATCTTCGACGGAATCCATTTTCCGTCGAAAAACTTCACAAAATCAATTTCTTTTGCATTTATTTCATTCATCCGTTTTCGACGGAATTCATTTTCTGTCAAAAATATTCGACGGAATAAATTTTCCATCAAAAATCTTCTACGAAATTCATTTTTCGTCGAAAAACTTCAAAAAATCAATTTCTTTTGCATTTATTTTATTAATCCGTTTTCGACGCAATTCTTTATCCGTCGAAAAACTTCACAAAATCAATTTCTTTTGCATTTATTTTATTCATCCGTTTTCGACGGAATACATTTTCCGTCAAAAATCTTCGACCGAATCCATTTTCCGTCAAAAATCTTCACAAAAACAATTTCTTTTGCATTTATTTTATTCATCCATTTTCGACGGAATTCATTTTCCGTCAAAAATCTTCGACGAAATCCATTTTCCGTCGAAAAACTTCACAAAATCAATTTCTTTTGCATCTATTTTATTCATCTGTTTTCGACGGAATTCATTTTCCGTCAAAAATCTTCGACGGAATCCATTTTCCGTCAAAAATCTTCTACGGAATCCATTTTCCGTCGAAAAACTTCACAAAATCAATTTCTTTTGCATTTATTTTATTCATCCGTTTTCGACGGAATACATTTTTCGTCAAAAATCTTCAACGGGATCCATATTTCGTCGAAAAATTAATAAAATCAATTTCTTTTGCATTTATTTTATTCATCCATTTTCAACGGAATTCATTTTCCGTCAAAAATCTTCGACGAAATCCATTTTTCGTCGAAAAAATTCATAAAATCAATTTCTTTTGCATTTATTTTATTCATCCATTTTCGACGGAATCCGTTTTCCATCGAAAAATTTCACAATATCAATTTCTTTTGCATTTATTTTATTTATCCATTTTCGACGGAATTCATTTTCCGTCGAAAAACTTCACAAAATAATTTTCTTTTGCATTAATTTATTTCATCCATTTTCGACGGAATACATTTTCCGTCAAAAATCTTCGACGGAATCCATTTTCCGTCGAAAAACTTGCAAAACCAATTTCCTTTGCATTTATTTTATTTATCCGTTTTCGACGAAATTCTTTTTCCGTCAAAAAACTTCACAAAATCAATTTCTTTTGCATCTATTTTAGTCATCTGTTTTCGACGGAATACATTTTTCGTCAAAAATCTTCGACGGAATTCATTTTCTGTCAAAAATCTTCAACGGAATCCATTTTCCGACGAAAAACTACACAAAATCAATTTCTTTTGCATTTATTTTATTCATCCGTTTTCGACGGAATACATTTTTCGTCAAAAATCTTCGACGGAATCCATTTTGCGTCGATAAACTTCATAAAATAAATTTCTTTTGTATTTATCGTATTCATCCGTTTTCAACGGAATTCATTTTCCGTCAAAAATCTTCGACAGAATTCGTCGAAAAACTTCATAAAATCAATTTCTTTTACATTTATTTTATTCATCCATTTTCGACGGAATCCGTTTTCCATCTAAAAATTTCACAATATCAATTTCTTTTGTATTTATTTTAGTCATCTGTTTTCGACGGAATCCATTTTTTGTCGAAAAACTTCATAAAATCAATTTCTTTTGCATTTATTTTATTCATCCATTTTCGACGGAATTCATTTTCCGTCAAAAATCTTTGTCGGAATCCATTTTCCGTCGAAAAACTTCACAAAATCAATTTCTTTTGCATTTATTTTATTCATCCGTTTTCGACGGAATTCATTTTCCGTCAAAAATCATCACAAAATCAATTTCTTTTGCATTTATTTTAATAATCCGTTTTCGACGGAATACATTTTTCGTCAAAAATCTTCGTCGGAATCCATTTTTCGTCGATAAACTTCCTAAAATCAATTTCTTTTGCATTTATTTTATTCATCCATTTTCGACGAAATTCATTTTCCTTCAAAAATCTTCGACGGCATCTATTTTCCGTCGAGAAAATTCACAAAATCAATTTCTTTTGCATTTATTTTATTCATCCATTTTCGACGGAATTCATTTTCCATCAAAAATCTTCGACGGAATCAATTTTTCGTCTAAAAACTTCACAAAATCAATTTCTTTTGCATTTATTTTATTAATTCATTTTCGACGAAATTCTTTTTCCGTCGAAAAACTTCACAAAATCAATTTCTTTTGCATTTATTTTATTCATCCATTTTCGACGAAATTCATTTTCCGTCAAAAATCTTCGACGGAATACAATTTTCGTCGCAAAACTTGATAAAATCAATTTCTTTTGCATTTATTTTAATCATCCGTTTTCGACGGAATTCATTTTCTGTCAAAAATATTCGACGGAATAAATTTTCCATCAAAAATCTTCTACGAAATTCATTTTTCGTCGAAAAACTTCAAAAAATCAATTTCTTTTGCATTTATTTTATTAATCCGTTTTCGACGCAATTCTTTTTCCGTCGAAAAACTTCACAAAATCAATTTCTTTTGCATTTATTTTATTCATCCGTTTTCGACGGAATACATTTTCCATCAAAAATCTTCGACCGAATCCATTTTCCGTCGAAAAACTTCACAAAATCAATTTCTTTTGCATTTATTTTATTCATCCGTTTTCGATGGAATTCATTTTCCGTCAAAAATCTTCGACGGAATCCATTTTCCGTCAAAAATCTTCACAAAAACAATTTCTTTTGCATTTATTTTATTCATCCATTTTCGACGGAATTCATTTTCCGTCAAAAATCTTCGACGAAATCCATTTTCTGTCGAAAAACTTCACAAAATCAATTTCTTTTGCATTTATTTTATTCATCCATTTTCGATGGAATTCATTTTCCGTCAAAAATCTTCAACGGAATCCATTTTCCGTCAAAAATCTTCTACGGAATCCATTTTCCGTCGAAAAACTTCACAAAATCAATTTCTTTTGCATTTATTTTATTCATCCGTTTTCGACGGAATACATTTTTCGTCAAAAATCTTCAACGGAATCCATTTTTCGTCGAAAAATTAATAAAATCAATTTCTTTTGCATTTATTTTATTCATCCATTTTCAATGGAATTCATTTTCCGTCAAAAATCTTCGACGAAATCCATTTTTCGTCGAAAAAATTCATAAAATCAATTTCTTTTGCATTTATTTTATTCATCCATTTTCCACGGAATCCGTTTTCCATCGAAAAATTACACAATATCAATTTCTTTTGCATTTATTTTATTCATCCATTTTCGACAGAATTCATTTTCCGTCGAAAAACTACACAAAATATATTTCTTTTGCATTAATTTAATTCATCCATTTTCGACGGAATACATTTTCCGTCAAAAATCTTCTACGGAATCCATTTTCCGTCGAAAAACTTCAAAAAATCAATTCTTTTGCATTTATTTTATTGTTCCGTTTTCGACGAAATTCTTTTTCTGTCGAAAAACTTCACAAAATCAATTTCTTTTGCATTTATTTTATTCATCCGTTTTCGACGGAATTCATTTTCTGTCAAAAATATTCGACGGAATAAATT
>JAVKPL010001114.1:0-16265 GCA_032173675.1 Gastrolobium villosum
GCAATATAGGGTGTTATAGCCCCAGATTTATCGTCCTCGGGGAGCAATTGTGAAGTAAGAAACGTTCAAGGAAACTTAATTTGTAAAAATAAAGAAAAGTAACTATTCTCGACCAAGCTTCACAAAGAGAAATCTCTAGTCAGCTAGTTAAACGATGTTAACCATTCTGAACCTAGATGAGAGCGGTGATAACTTAGTATAATCATCGACTATAAAGGCATCAATTTGAAGTAACTCAAAAGTAATCAGTGAGATGAGAGTAAAATCAACAGTGTAAACACAAGTTAGATATTGTGGAAAGAGTTGTAACAAAAGTTGACGTGGAGTTGATTTTTAAGAGAGTTAAGTAGGTGTTCACGGGCTCCATATTTTCATCCCTTTGGTTAACCCTGCTTGGTAGCATATTTTATAAATGGATTCTGCTCCTTCCTTCACTTTGCCTTAGGGTAAGAAGAGAGCAAGGCCTTACTCTCCACCTTACTCCAGAGATCTTAGAGTTAAATACAAGGAAACCATGCTGCCTTCTGAAAAGAGCATGGATTCACACGGTAGTGCTCCTCATTCCGGGTGTTTCTCCCTCCTTTCTTCAGGTTAAACTACCCTAAGATCTTGAGACTGCTCCACACGCCCTTGTCAGTGTTTCATCGACCGAGTGGTCCCGGGATGAGGTTGTCAGCCCAAAGGGTTTCACAGAATCAGAATATTAAACCAAAGAACAACTCAGATTTCATTTATAAAATATGTGTTCCTTACAAACTTATCCTAAGACAAAAGGGATTACTTCTATGGAACCTTTACCTACTTAAGGAAAGTTAGCTCCTAGTGAGCATTTTACTAAAGAGAAACAAAAGGAATAATAAAACTATCCTAGAATGGGGGGTGTCCGATCCTCTTTTGTTGTGTTCCTTTTATAGAGTCCTTTGTTAGATCCTCACTGTTCCTTTCATCAAGGGCTGTGCTTTCTTCAAATCCTCTCCAATAGTAGCTCTGCTCCTTGCCAACTCAGCTCTTCATGGGAATTGTTGCGTACTCGGCAAGTGTACCGATCGTTCCAAGTAATAAAAGTGATAAGTAAGATCGTCTCCACAGGGATTGTAAAACAACTACTACGATAACCAGTCCTCTTAAGTTAGATGAATCGATTTGTGGTTTCACAATATTGTAACTAATTAAAAAGTAAAAGACTTGTTTTTAGGTTTTTATGAGAAAGACTTAAAATAAGAAAATGAAGGAAATGTTTTTGTAAAAGAAGTGAGAAAAGTACTGTAGCCAGGGTACATTCACCAATTGCTCCCAATTTTACTTTGGATTGATTCATAGTATTTATCGAAATTAACAACTCAGACAAATTATCATCTTTAAAATAATTAGTTGGATCCCAATCCCTTAGTGATCTAACCCTTTAATTCAATTGGAACCCTAATCCCTTAGTAATCCTGCATGAAAATAAGCATTATGTAGATAAATCCCACGACTGCGATTCATACAAGTCTATTCCTAGAACATGCATGAATAGTCACCTTTATCTCCTTTCAGAATCAGCATTCCAATATTCCTATTGCGAACCCTAATCCCCAGAATATCATCCCCTATTAGGTTGATCAGATCTAACAGAAATAATATCAATACGCACAAGATAAAGATGAAGTATATTAAAATCAACACATAAAGTGATTCAATCCTTCGTACCAATTGTTCACAAAAGGATCATGGCCCTGACCACAGAAAATAGATCTAGCCAATCAACATCATGATCGCTGATAGGTTGATCAAGTATGTGCAATAGGTTGATCAAATATGTGCAATAGGTTGATCAAGTCATTAATCTGACTAGTTCTGGGGCAACAAAGCATTGCTAGTGCTCTGTGTTGTCATTAATTGGGTTGTGGGCTTGTTGGGCCCAAGCCCAGTTATGTCAGAAGCTAAGTTGGACCTAATGGGTCACACACTAACACCTTATAGTCATGATGGACTAGCTTTAAAGGTATTGGGCCTAATAATGTTGTTAGCCCAAGAAGCTGTTTGGAAGCCCACCTAAATGGGTGGGTGGTGCATGGAGTTTAGTAATGGGCTTGGATAGTCCAAGCCATTACTAATTAATTTAATTAGTTAAATTAATAATCAAATATTTGAATTTCGAATTTTGAATTTGAGATTTGAATTTTGAAATTTGAATTTAGAATTTGAATTTCGAAATTCGAATTTTGAATTTGAAATTTGAAATTTGAAATTTGAATTTTGAATTTGGATTTGAATTTTGAAATTCGAATTTTGAATTTGAAATTTGAAATTTTGAATTTTGAATTTTGAATTTGAATGTTTGAACGTTTGAATTCAAGTGTTTGAATTCGAATTTGAATTGGTTTTGAAAAGTTGTTTCATAACAAAAGGATAAGACAGGATCTTATTGGAGCATATTCCTTGGATCAAGAAGCATCTTTGGAGGCACTCCCTTGGCTGTTTGGTGCGCAACTTTTAGGTGATAAGAATGTCATCTTATCACTTAAAACAAACCTCCATTCAGATTTGGTGGTTGAGGGAATCAGTGGGTGAGTTGATTCAAATTTTGAATGCAACTACTCAATATATTTGGACCCCTTCTAGGGCTGAATTATGTGCATGAGAAGTATATACTATATGATAGTTTATGAATTTAAGTTTAAATTATTTTGAAGTTAATTTCATGTGGATAAGATTGGAGGTTGTTGGCAAAGTTAGTTTTGCAACAGCTCCACCTTATCTCACTGTTCTATGCGCAAATTTCAAAGAAGTTTGAAAGTTTGTTTTCATTTTGAATGATTTAAATCCCTCCTCCTCTCCAAGTGTGCGCATATATATATGACTTGTTCCTCACCTTAGGTTTTAGTGAAAAACCTAGCCAACTCTCCTCCATCTATGCACCATTCTGTAGGGTAGCTCACTACACCTTTCCAAACAGAATACCTAGCCTCCACCTTCACCACTTGTGCGCATAGCAAGCCTCACTGTGGTGTTCATCTGGTGGCTTTCAAGAAAGGGTTCTTGCATCATTGACGAACGGTGGTGTGGATCACCATTAGAGGGTTTGAACCCTTCAAGCCTGACATCTGATCTCCCTGACTGATCAGGCCAAAAACAAGGTAACATCATGTTGTCTTAAAGCATGAACCTATGTGTGCATGTATGTTCCGCAGTAAAATTTTTGTTTTACACCTTACATGCATCGGCCTTCAAAGGCCAGTTTTACTTTCAAGTGGTATCAGAGCCCGGTTGCTTTACCATCGACGGGTGATGGTACCTTGTTTGTGAAAAGAGTCTTTCACGGTCAAAAATCTTTAAAGGGTTAAAGTTTAAATTCTGCATGTGGATTTTGAATCACAAATCCTTTAAAGTGTTAAAGTTTTTGTTTTTATGAACATGAAAATTTGATTCTGTGTTCATAAAACATTATGCATCATGGTTTAGTTTCTTTTCTTTATGAAAGTTCTAAAAGGAACACCCTTTTTGAAAGGGTAGATTCGGCCATGGAGGGTACTAAGAGTACCTTGAATGATTTCTTATTTTTCTCCATGAATTGTGTCATGTTTATATGCATGAAATTTTGTGACAAATTTATCATATAGTTACCTATATGATTCGGCCATGTAGGGATATATGGCTACATGCATGGTTTAATTTTGTTTTCTTTGAGAAAGAATTAACAAAATTTGAATTGAAATTGTTTTTAAATTCGGCCAATGAGAAATTTAAGATTTTGAATCTTGATGTTATTTTGATGTTTAAATGTTAAATGTCAAAATACATGTGAAAATGTTATGTGATAATATAATGTTTGTGTTTGCAAGTTTTGAACTTTTCAGGTACAAACAGGAAGGGGATGGTCATGGTGCCCGGATTTGAATTTTTTGAATTTTAAATTTATGTGTAATCGCGCATTTTAATTTACAAGTATATTTGTAATTTAAATTTTGTAATTTTGTTCCTCCAAAGTGTTATGGAGTTTCTTTAATTATTTGTAATTAGAGAAATAGGCTAGTGGCGTATAGACGACAAGCGGCCGTTGCTTAAAGAAGCAAAAAGGACAAAAGCGCGAGCACCATGGCTATCTCAATATAAACTGTTTATATGCATGTATGATTAGAACGTCTAGTATGCATGAATTGGGCAAACCGCGTTTTGTATGGTTATTATGTTTGTCCAATAGCGACTAGTGTATACCGATAGATGTTTGACATAGGTAACGACTAGCATGATAACTTACAATATGCGTTTGATGGGACCTAATTAACCCCAAGATAAAAGGAACCCTTAAAAGGAATAAATAATTAAGCATATGATTATCTCCCACCACCAATGCTACTCAAAACTCTTCTACGTAGTGGTGCTCCACAACTCAGTTGGGACCCACTATTTCGTTGGGCTAGAGTAGTGTTTGAAGTGTAAGACACTTAGGGTGCTGGTTTAATGCTTAACTAAGACATAAGTTGCAGGCACAGCCGGGCTTATGTGCTTAGGGTAATGATGCTGGGTTGGTTGCATGAGATGCACCACTAAGTGACAAAGAGTTGTCAACCTAATGTTAAGAGAGGGTATGAGATACTGTTGATAAAGATCAACCCTTTATTTAAATTAATCTTGTGGTCTCAGACGGAGGTTAAAATAAATAATCGTGTAACGCCCTCCCTTGTATGCATCCAAGAGAGTCGTTTGCTAAGCGGAATTAGAGTCGTTAACGTCACATGAGCTAACAAAGATTCTCATAGCAGTATACAAATCCGAAAGACGTTTCAATAGTTCTTATAACTTCTGTTTGGACGATAAAAAATATTTCAAGTGATTTAGAAAGAGCACGTTGAGGGCTTCGCGTGCATATAAAATAATAGTAAATCGGAGTTCGTTTGCTCATAAAAACACCACCCGTAAGGTGCACTGTAAAAATTTCAGCACATAAGTCATTCAAAAATTCCTTTCACAAAGGTTTTCCAAAATAGCCGCTGTTCATAAAAGTTCAAGATAAAATAGAGATGATAGAGTCTACAGTCATCCAAGAGTACCAAAATATTAATCATTACAGTCATCCAATCAATCAAACAGCAACAGTACAAGTCCATTCATCAGCAAGCAACAGCAAACATCATGCCTTCAAATGCTTTTACGTCCTCCTGCCATTTAGGAAAATAGCAGCCCCGAAGGGGTGAGAATAATCCCAGTAGTGTGGCAACAAAACCAATAATATAACAGTATTAACTAGGCACAAAATCATAAACAGTCACTTCAACATATCCTTGTTCCTTTTCCTTTTTCCTTTTCATCATATTCATATATATTGCGTATATAACGCCTTTCCTTTTCATCATATTCATATATTGCGTATATAACGCCTTTCCTTTGCGCTTTTAGCACCGTCGTGCGCGCACTTCACAGTGGAATCAATATACCTTGGCACCTGAGCTCCCTGTGGATTCCAACTGTGGGCCTATGCGGACTGATGCCAAGTGTCCCATACCCTGGTACCTTAGGGATGCCTATATGATGCTTGCTCAAACACATGGTCCTGTACATAACTATTCTAAAAACAAGGCCTATATGATCTTGGTACATGCATGCCATGCTATGCTTTCACACTCAAACGTATAAAAATGCGGTATGATGTAAGGTGCATGCTTATATACTTTTCATATAGCCATCACGGCACATATACTTTTCATATACGTTATGCTGCCACATAACATCTTTACCTCATAATCATATAGCCATCACAGCACATTTCCATAGCCATCACGGCACATTTTTGGCAGTTTTCTTTCATCATAAGGAACATAATACTTTTACGGAATATGGAGCATCATGTCACAACTTTATACCAGTAGTCAATAGTCACATTAGGTAATATCGCCTGACACTTACCTTGCGTGCCTTAAACAATACCAAACAGCAGCGAAGTATCTCACTTCTTAAGCGCACCTAAATCAATTACAACCAATCATTTACAGCGGCGATTTACAGCAGAAACAGTGAGCATACAACAGTGTTTTACAGTGGAAAACAGTGAGCATACAGCAGTGTTTTACAGCAGAAAAACAGTGAGCATACAGCAGCATTTTACAGCAGAAAACAGTGACGTTTGTTCTTAAAACAGTGAGCAGAAAACAATGACGTTTTCCTTAAAAACATCGGGCAGAAATAGTGACGTTTTACTTAAAAACAGTAGCACCTTACAGCAGAAACAGTGACCATTTTAAAACAGAAACAGTGACATTTTGGACCTTAAAACAGTGGCAGAACAGTGGCATTAGACAGTGGCAGAAACAGTGGCATTTGAACGTTAAAACAGTGTCATAAACAGTGGCATTTGAACATCAAAACAGTGACATAAGTAGTGGTATTTGTGCATCAAAACAGTGGCATGAATGGTTGCATTTGAACATGAAACAGTGACATAGGTAGAGGTATTTGCACATCAAAACAGTGGCATAAAGAGAGATTTTTGAACATTAAGACAGTGGCATAAATGGTGATTAAAACAGTGGCATAAATCATGATTTTTGGACATTAAAACAGTGGCATAAATAGTGGTGTTTGAACATCAATATGGTGGTTATTTTATGCAGAAACAGTGGCTCATTAAGTACTAAAACAGTGAGTATTTTTGGTACAAAATAGTGACATGTGTGGCATTAAAACAGTGAGCATTTTATGCAGAAACAGTGGCATGTGAGGCACTAAAACAGTGAGTATTGTGTGCAGAAACAGTGGCATCAAAATGGTGATCTTGTCCAACCGAAACAGTGGCATATGCATCCTCAAAACAGTGGCACTTTTATACAAAACAGTGGCATCAAGATGGTGCTCTTGTAAAACCGAAACAGTGGCATATGCATCCTCAAAACAGTGGTAGATTCATTCCAAAACAGTGGCATTAACTTAAGCATAACCATGGGACTTTCATGCATACAAATCCTCATAAAATAGCTCCATCCTTATTTCTTTACCATACTCATTCAAGAATCCAAAACAAATAGAACCAAGTAAACATCTCATGCACACACATGGTTTCACACAATGTAAAAGGTCTAAGTTCTAGGCTTACCTCTTGTAGCACACACTTCTTGCTCACACACCACACCTTTCTAGTTCTACCAACAACAAGTCCACACTTCCTAGGATGGCTTGTGCGCATACAATGGTGAGGAGGAACAATCTTGGACAGCTTCCAAGTGTGAGTAACAAAGCTGGACAGTGAGGGAAAGGGAGGAGAAAAACTTGCACTTGCTTGGTGTTCTTGAGCCACGGTTTGAGAGTGTGAGGGAAGGTAAGTTACCAAGGTTTTTCTTTCTCCAAGAGGGCTTGTATGTTCGGCTAGGAGAGTGTGGGAAGAGAGGAGGGTTGGCTGAATGTAAAATGAGAACAGCCCCCTCTTGTGCGCATATCTTAAAGGAAAAGTGAGGAGGGGTTGCAATGATGCAACATTATGGCAAAATCTGGTTTCTTGTGAAGGTGGGACTGCACACTTGGTCAAAACAAGCAAGGGGTTGCTTCTAATATACACTATGCGCATGCAAGGAGTGAGGAGAGGAGAGGTTCAGATCTGATTGTGCTACCTAAGTCAGAACTTTTTTAACACAAACAAGCAAGTCATGTGCACATGGTGGAGTGGAGGGAGTTGGCAGATTTCTCCTCCACACAAAGCACATGCAATCTGCCCAAAAATCCTTCTTTGGTTGCATGTGGAGGCAAGGGACAGATTTGGTTCATGATGGACTGCCAAAAGCATGCAGAAATCTGCACATTTCAGCCTCATGATGGAAGGTGTAAGGTGGTTCTCCAAGTCAACAAGCAAGACAGATTTGTGTCATAGAAAAATCTGATGTAAATCCTCTTCTTGTGCGCCTATGGTGAGGTGTATGCAGCCCAAAATGATGCTAAGGAGTACATGTGTCTTCCATGCAATGAAGTTGAAGTCAAATGTGTACAAACTAAGGTGTGAGGTGGCGGTCATGCATGAGGAAAAGTTGGAAGATTTTCTAAGTCTTATCCACTCTCTTTTTGCGCATGAAATGAGGAGGAAAAATACATCAAGCCATGTGGGTGTTCCTTGCTACACAAGACAACCTTGTTGGAGTAGGCTTAGGGAAGTATGTGTGGATCTAACTTTGGGCTGATTTAGCTTGATCCAAAGACCCCTTGGGCCATCGGCCCACATAAGGGCAACCCATCAACACAAGTCCAAAAGTGACAAGTCCACACACACTAGCCCACTTTCCAAGTCCAATAAACACAAAAGCCTTCTAACACACACTCAAATTACTCATATGATTTTAATAAATTTCACATGCCTACATAAGCACCCTCCTATGATTTAATTTAAATACTTACCTTAGTCTCATCCAAGGATAAGGATCAACAATTCGCAAGCCATCAAACCTAAACCATAAATCCGAATTCTACACATGCATCTATAACATATAGCACTTATGTATTTTACTAATTATGTGGGATGTTACACTCTCCCCACCAAATAGGAATTTTGTCCGCAAAATAAACTTACTTAAGAGTTAAACAGTTCTGGATAGCGTCTCCGAATGTCGTCCTCGCGCTCCCAAGTGGCTTCAGCTGCCGATCTGTTGTTCCACAATACTTTCACCAAAGGAATCTCTTTAGAACGGAGTCGCTTGACGGATCTTTCAAGGATTTGGAACGGTTGCACTTGATACGTCAGATTTTCCTTTAATTCCACTTCTTCCGGTTGTAACACGTGAGATGGATCAGAGAGATACCTCCGTAGCTGCGACACATGAAATACATTGTGAATTCCTGACAGATTGGGTGGTAAAGCCAACCGGTATGCAGACTCTCCAATCCGGTCCATGATCAGATACGGTCCTAAGTACCGTGGACTTAACTTCTTAACTCCCATTCTCCTTCCGGTCCATGGAGCAAGAGTTGCTGCTCATTCAGTTGGAGATGCTGACCTTATTTTGCCTACGGGCCTTTTATTGCATTTGAATAATTGTCTTTATGTTCCGCATATTTCTAGAAACATTATTTCAATTTCTTGTTTAGAACAAGATGGTTATACTTTCAGTATTAGGGATGGTACTTTTTCTACCATTTTGAATGATATGGTTTACGGTACTGCTTCTTTAATAAATGGATTGTATGTGTTGGAAATGGGAAATGAAGTGCTCAATATAGATGTGAAACGACCTAGGACGGATAATCAATCTTATCTTTGGCACTGTAGACTAGGGCACATAAATGAAACAAGATTGTCTAGGATGCATAGAGATGGATACCTGGACTCCATGGATTTGGAATCCTATGGACAATGTGAATCTTGTCTAGCTGGGAAAATGATTCAACAAAAGCCTAAAGGGCTTGAGAGTCATAGGGCTAGTGAGTTATTAGAACTCATTCATACTGATGTATGTGGCCCAATGTCTATTGAGGCTAGAGGTGGATATTCTTATTTCATTATCTTTACAGATGACAAATCAAGATTTGGGTATATATACCTAATGAGATATAAATCTGAAGCTTTTGAAAAGTTCAAAGGGTTTAGGAATGAGGTGGAGAAACAGCGTGGCAAGATGATTAAAACATTACGATCAGATCGTGGTGGTGAATATTTGAGCCACGAGTTTCAGGGTTATCTGAGAGAAAATGGAATTCTCTCACAATTTACCGCTCCTTACACACCACACCAAAACGGTGTCTCCGAAAGGAGAAACAGGACCTTGTTAGACATGGTTAGGTCTATGATGAGTGAGACTCAACTTCCAAAATCGTTTTGGGGATATGCCTTAGACACAGCGGCATACCTTCTAAATAGGGTACCGTCTAAATCTGTTCAGACCACACCATATGAGATATGGAGTGGTAGAGACCCAACCTGAGTTACCTCAGGGTATGGGGATCGCCAGCTTATGTCAAATCGTTGACATCAGACAAACTTAGTGTTAAGAGTACTAAATGTCTATTTGTGGGGTATCCTAAAGGTACTAAGGGATACTACTTCTACTCCATGGAAGAACACAAAGTGTTTGTTTCAAAGAATGCTGAGTTCCTTGAGAAGGATTTGATCTCTCAAGGAGGCAGTGGGAGTAAGATTGATCTTGAAGAAGTGCAAGATCCACAAGAACAGATTGAGGAACCCGAGTCTGCTCCGCAGGCGACGTTCTCCAATGGAGAAGTAAACACACAACTCCGTAGATCTACGAGGGTCATCCATCCACCTGAAAGGTACGGGTTTGTGATTGAGAATCAGCAAAGTGTTGAGGATGATGAACCAAGTAACTACGAGGAGGCGGTCAAAGATGTTGACTCCTCAAAATGGCTTGAAGCCATGGAATCTGAAATGGATTCGATGTATCAGAACAAGGTATGGACCTTGGTTCCTAAACCACAAGGAATAGTTCCTATCGATAATAAATGGGTCTTTAAAAGAAAGACTGATGCAGATGGCAACGTTCAGACCTACAAAGCTAGGTTGGTGGCGAAAGGGTATCGTCAAAGACAAGGAGTTGACTATGATGAAACTTTTTCACCAGTTGCCATGATCAAATCTATTAGGATCATGCTTGCAATAGCAGCATACCACGACTATGAAATTTGGCAAATGGATGTCAAGACCGCCTTCTTGAATGGGTTCTTGAAGGAGGAAGTGTACATGACACAACCTGAAGGCTTTGAAAACAAAGATCAGGAGCATATGGTATGCAAACTACAAAGGTCAATATATGGGCTAAAGCAAGCATCAAGGAGTTGGAATATACGTTTTGATGAAGTCGTTAAGAGTAACGGTTTTATCAAGAACGAGGATGAACCTTGTGTTTACAAAAAGGTAAGTGGGAGTAATGTCGTCTTCCTAGTGCTTTATGTAGATGACATATTGCTAATAGGAAATGACATCCCCACATTAAAAATAACGAAAGAGTGGCTTTCAGAAAACTTTACCATGAAGGATTTGGGAGAGGCAGCCTTTATACTCGGTATAAAGATCTATAGAGATAGATCCAAGAGGCTGCTGGGTTTATCTCAATCCACGTACGTTGACAAGATGCTAAAGAGGTTTAGCATGGAAGGGTCGAAAAGGGGTTTTCTTCCTGTCAGTCATGGGGTACACCTATCAAGGGCTATGTGTCCTAAGTCACAGCCTGAGAAGGATCGCATGAGTGGAATTCCATACGCTTCGGCTATTGGATCCATCATGTATGCCATGATATGTACGAGACCAGATGTCTCATATGCTTTAAGCATTACGAGCAGATACCAGTCAGACCCTGGAGAGGGTCACTGGACGGCAGTCAAAACCATCCTTAAATACTTAAGGAGAACTAAGGATGCGTTTCTGGTCTATGGTGGGGTTAATGAGTTAACAGTGAAAGGGTTCACTGATGCCAGCTTTCAGAGTGACAAAGATGACTGCAAGTCACAGTCAGGATTCGTATTCACCTTAAATGGTGGGGCAGTGTCTTGGAAAAGTTCCAAGCAGGAGACAACAGCAGACTCAACGACAGAGGCTGAATACATAGCTGCTTCAGAAGCAGCTAAGGAGGCAGTGTGGATCAAGAAGTTCATAAATGAACTAAGGGTGGTTCCGAGCGTGGATGAGCCCATACAGTTGCTTTGCGACAACACTGGAGCCATCGCGCAGTCAAAGGAACCTAGGTCTCATCAAAGATCTAAACACGTGCTCCGTAGATATCATTTGATTAGAGAAATCATTGATAGGAATGATGTAAAAATGGATTATGTTCCCACAGACGATAACCTGGCCGATTCTCTGACAAAGGCTGTTTCTCAGAGAAAACATGATAGTCATTATGAGGCTTTGGGCATACGACTTAGGTCTGATTGGCTCTAGGCCAAGTGGGAGCTTGTTAGCATATGGGTGTCCTAGAGACAATCTTTTGATTAAATAAAGGACACTAGATGTAGAACTTTGTTTGTCGCAAATAAATGTAAGCACTATTTATTCAGTTTCATATTGTGACTCGATATTACTGTTAATATTATATGAATGAACTGGATAAACCCCTTGGAATAGAACAGGTATCTCTTGAGTATCTGTGATGAGATCACGATCATGAGGATTCAAGGATATTGCATGTCTATTCCTAATAATTTGTTCCTAGTCTAGAGACACTGAGTTTGGGGATCAGTGATCTCGAGTAAAGACTAGTACGACTTATCTACTTGTATATGGATACAAGGTAAAGACCTCATGAGCTGCAGATATGGAGATATCTTAGCTAAAGTCGTGGGTGGACCTATAAGAGTATAGCTCGCACTGAACAGACCCAAAAAGAGACTCTATGAGGAAATCTCACAGATAGTGTCATTAGAGTAATCTCTTTATGTTTGGGTGTGTCTTTCCTTAGACCAGAAGTTATTACCTAGACTGTGTTCTTGAAGGCATGTTTTGATTGTATACCTCGTCTGCCTGAAACATGGAGACTCATAGGTATACTGTTGGGCGTGTCCTTAAAGGGCACAAGGGCTAGGGTAATAAGCTGAAGGAATTCGTCAAATCTCTGTGAGAGATTAGGTTATCTGTAAACCGGAGAAATCGGGATGACATTTACAGGGACTCGGGAATCTATGCATAGTAAAAGAGATCATGAGATGATCTGCCTTTAGAGTCAGTAAATTGAAGATTCCCTATTTCGAATAAAGCTTACCCTAAACCGCAGGGGTTGATACATTTCCTTACCCTAGGTTAATGGGAAGATAACCGAGACGAAGGGAAATACATACGGTAACCAAATATGTGCAATAGGTTGATCAAGTCATTAATCTGACTAGTTCTGGGGCAACAAAGCATTGCTAGTGCTCTGTGTTGTCATTAATTGGGTTGTGGGCTTGTTGGGCCCAAGCCCAGTTATGTCAGAAGCTAAGTTGGACCTAATGGGTCACACACTAACACCTTATAGTCATGATGGACTAGCTTTAAAGGTATTGGGCCTAATAATGTTGTTAGCCCAAGAAGCTGTTTGGAAGCCCACCTAAATGGGTGGGTGGTGCATGGAGTTTAGTAATGGGCTTGGATAGTCCAAGCCATTACTAATTAATTTAATTAGTTAAATTAATAATCAAATATTTGAATTTCGAATTTTGAATTTGAGATTTGAATTTTGAAATTTGAATTTAGAATTTGAATTTCGAAATTCGAATTTTGAATTTGAAATTTGAAATTTGAAATTTGAATTTTGAATTTGGATTTGAATTTTGAAATTCGAATTTTGAATTTGAAATTTGAAAAATTTTGAATTTTGAATTTGAATGTTTGAACGTTTGAATTCAAGTGTTTGAATTCGAATTTGAATTGGTTTTGAAAAGTTGTTTCATAACAAAAGGATAAGACAGGATCTTATTGGAGCATATTCCTTGGATCAAGAAGCATCTTTGGAGGCACTCCCTTGGCTGTTTGGTGCGCAACTTTTAGGTGATAAGAATGTCATCTTATCACTTAAAACAAACCTCCATTCAGATTTGGTGGTTGAGGGAATCAGTGGGTGAGTTGATTCAAATTTTGAATGCAACTACTCAATATATTTGGACCCCTTCTAGGGCTGAATTATGTGCATGAGAAGTATATACTATATGATAGTTTATGAATTTAAGTTTAAATTATTTTGAACTTAATTTCATGTGGATAAGATTGGAGGTTGTTGGCAAAGTTAGTTTTGCAACAGCTCCACCTTATCTCACTGTTCTATGCGCAAATTTCAAAAAAGTTTGAAAGTTTGTTTTCATTTTGAATGATTTAAATCCCTCCTCCTCTCCAAGTGTGCGCATATATATATGACTTGTTCCTCACCTTAGGTTTTAGTGAAAAACCTAGCCAACTCTCCTCCATCTATGCACCATTCTGTAGGGTAGCTCACTACACCTTTCCAAACAGAATACCTAGCCTCCACCTTCACCACTTGTGCGCATAGCAAGCCTCACTGTGGTGTTCATCTGGTGGCTTTCAAGAAAGGGTTCTTGCATCATTGACGAACGGTGGTGTGGATCACCATTAGAGGGTTTGAACCCTTCAAGCCTGACATCTGATCTCCCTGACTGATCAGGCCAAAAACAAGGTAACATCATGTTGTCTTAAAGCATGAACCTATGTGTGCATGTATGTTCCGCAGTAAAATTTTTGTTTTACACCTTACATGCATCGGCCTTCAAAGGCCAGTTTTACTTTCAAAACGGACATCGTGAAATTTGCTCAGGACTATATTACTCATTTTATTGATCATATAATAATTTCCATCAAGACTACCATTATTTCATCTCCCAATTTTATTTTACTTTTAAAAATTAATGCTTTCGTATACATCTGTGCTTTCATCTACAGAAGAATAAAGGCAAGCCAAGTTCAAGTTCGAGTATTAATAGTAATTTCATGAGAACCCAAATGGGGAGTTCAATTTATTTTTCTAAAAAAAAGAAAGGGTCAAACTTTTTTAACACAGTTCTAAAGAGAACAATCATGGTACAACACTGAATCGGTGACAGCTAAACCCATGTAGGAAAAAGCATAAGGGTGGTGTTGAGGGGAACCTGTATCTGAGTTTCGTCGAAGAGCAAGGAGGTGGAGAAAGCAGCACACAGAGATTTCCTTCTGAAAACCGTAGAAAAAATGGACCTTGTTGTGTTGATCCTATGCATCGTAACAGCAATAAAAATCAATAGATTATTGCTTTCTATAACACCTCGCAATTTAAAATTAAGTATTTAAAATGTTAAATGAGTGGTTAAGTGAAGAATTAGTGAAAATCCTAAAGATTAGGCAAAATACAAAGAAAGGGCAAAACGGAAATTAGCCAATACACAAACCTAGGAAGGTAAAAATTGAGTAGAAGCTCTCAGATGGTAAAAATAACCATGCAAATGGATTCAGAACGAAAAATTGAGTGGATAGGCAAGTTTCAGAAAAATCAGTGAATAGTATTTTTCGCGGGTAAAAATACCGCGGTACGATTGCACCGTAAAACGTGTCAGTCGGGTTTTGAGCTCTAGGTTTCAAATATTGATTATAAATGGTTTATAGAGTTAGGAAATATAAATTCTGATAAAATTTGATGGAATTAAGTCAGTGTGGGGAAGCGTGCCAACAACGCGCGCAATAGCTTAAAACAGTGTTTTCTCCGAAGATTCATCTGATAAAGTATAATTAAGGGACAATAGTCAATGTTAAAAATTTGAGTTTCTAAATAAGTTTTGAATTTACGGATGTTTAGTGAAATCGGAGAGAAATTCGGATGAGTTTTAAATCGCGTGGGACCCACCCCACTTATAAGTCACTTAAGTACACATCACTTTATCACTATTCATCATCTCCCCACCTTCCTCTCTCTCCTCTTGCGCGCAACACAACCCTCCCCCACCATTTTTGTGCAAGTTTTTCTTTGATCCATAACTAAGTCATTTCTCAACCAAATCCAACAAAGTTTGTATTGAATCTTGATGGAAAACACCTCCTAAACACATTGGTACCACTTTCAAGCCTTGAAATCGCGTGTGTGAGGAGATCAGGCCAGATTTCAGTCACGGTTTTGAGGAGAATTTTGGTGTTCTTGGAGCTTCTAAGTGCTCCAATGGTGGAGTATTGTTAGGAGGAGTCTTATACCTACCATTTGGGTGAGTGTTCTTACATTTTAATTGGTTGAATGTGATGATTTGATTTTGAGACCTAAACTTTGCATGGTTGATGTGTGATGTTAGAGAGCTCAATTGAAAAATGTGTATTAAAGGATAATGCCTTAGAATGATGCATTAAAGCTAGAAATGCAATAAAAATCATTGAGGAAAAATGTGGATTTTTAACTTGAGAAAATTTGAGGTGTTATGATTTTGGAAGTTGAAAATGTGTTGGGGATAGATTGATGAGTTGTTGTATGATTGTATGATGATATAATAGGATGATATGAGGTGTGGAGTGGTTAAAATTGATGGAAATTCCTTGGATGTGTACTAGTGTGCAATTCGGCATTCGACAAAAAGAGGTGAAATGATGTTGTTGAAATTGCTTGGATGATGTTTCATGTTATAAATGGTAATTTGATGGGTTGTGTGATGGTTGGAAGGTTGGAAAACCAATAGAAAAATAATTGGGAGTGTTAAGTGTTGAAATGACATACAGTGAACTAATTAGCAAAAAGGTGTTTAAAAGACGTAAAACGGCGAAAAGACACTTGAACCAGCCTTGTGGCAACCTATGGAAGTATAATAAAATGAGAAAGAAAATTTAGAAAAATAAATCTTTAATTAACACTATGTTGGCCGAACCA